>OZ024856.1:28047638-28050138 GCA_964017155.1 Oasisia sp. SBJ-2009
ATGATTCTAATTAACGCAGGGTGCTTAATTGTGACTATTGTCCCACCAATGAGTTAATCGTCAATATGGCCGATCTCTAGTACGTGAATTATATACAACTTTCTTCCGTAACTGAAGTTATCCATATATAGTTTTAGCCATTATAATTAACTAGGCGAAGCATGTACAACTGATCGTAGTGCTAACAATAGACCCACTTTTCTTTATGCCTGTGCTACAAAACCGCCATGGATAAGTTTTCCCCATAATGCATATTTAACATGGAATAGTATATGTTTTGAAAGTCGTATACATTTTATGATTTCCCATGAACTGCTTGCGCACGTGAAACGTCTTACAAACAAAAAGACAACTATACGGTTCCGGCTACACTATTGCGTTATATATGTTTTGCGTATGTTGCACCATAATTTTATATAGTTATTAATATTTTTTCTCATACATTTCTAGTAAAATAGCATATTTATGGAAAGGGAATGCATAAATGTTCTTTTTTTGAGCTCGTCTCAAACTGACGTCCGAAATTATTTCTTCTCCGTTTTGAAAATAATAACATGTTCGTCTAAACTTCATTCATTTAATCCAGACAATTTTATATGCTTCCGTGTGTGTCCGTGCGAGTGGTGCGTGCGCGTGTGACGCGAGTGTGCATGCGTGTGTGTTTTTAGTTGCCTCCTCATGTGTAGTGTATGTCCAAATATATATATATATATATATATATATATATATATATATATATATATATATATATATATATATATGTATATATATATATATATATATATATATATATATATATATATATATATATATATACATATATTCAACTACTATTCCCAACATGCTTCTCTCCCCTACACGTCCCCGGTCTCCAACACCATCTCTCTCCTCTGTCCCATGTCGACGTTGTCCCCACTGCCGTCGTCGTGTGTCCGAGAACGCAATCAACCGGTGACATAGATACGGTCAGTTGTGGTTCTTTCCGTGGCCATCCAGATGGACGACAACTTAATAACTCCATTTTGTACGTTTGCATTCTTTCGTTGACGTCCCTTTTGTAAGATGATAACACGGCTGTCGAGCACACGATAGCCCGTGTCGGGTGTCGGCCGTTGTAAACCAAGTGTTTAAGGACATTGTTATATCAACGGGTGTGGGTTTGACACGTGCGAGTCCTACACGTAAACACTGCGTGAAATGGTTTACAGACGTCCACGTTTTGTTGTTGCATGCATAGAATTAATTAGACCTGTACAACATAATATGCGAATAAGTCACCATGCACGGTGTCTGTTGTATGTGTTTATGTGTTTGTGTGTTTGTGTGTGTGTGTGTGTGTGTGTGTGTGTGTGTGTGTGTGTGTGTGTGTTTGTGTGTGTGTGTGTGTGTGTGTGTGTGTGTGTGTGTGTGTGTGTGTGTGTGTGTGTGTGTGTATGTATACATGCGTGCGTATATATATATATATATATATATTATATATATATATATATATATATATATATATATATATATATATATATATATATGATATTATCATTTATATATATAAATCATTTTAAATGTTCACTTTCATACAATGGTAATCAGTACCTGCTATAGATTGTCAATAATATTCGGCAAACCTGATATCATTCAATGTTTACTATAGGTAAGCCGCTATTTTATACACCATCATGCAACATGTCTGATTTTGCTCTAATGTTTGTGCATACATTCGAGAGCTTGGCCCGCAAATGAACGTTCAATACATGCATTAACATAGCATATCCAATACCACAGATAAAGCATTTCACATTAATTTTGTCAGCCATACTCATTTTATTCAAACAGACAAGGTACCAACAATCAAGCAACCTTCAATACTTAGCGGATTATTGGCGACATAATTGTCTAAAACAGTCGGCTACTAGACATTACACAAACTTTTACTTTATTAGAAATATTCGTTGTTGTCGTTGTTTACGCAGACAGTTCAGTTCATTGCGTGGGTTATTAGAGTAGACAAAGTGAAACCCGGAATAACAATAACTAAATGTATAGGCGTAGTCCAGTCCAGGCATAACAGGTCACTTTCTGATTGGTTGATGACATCCGTCCGACGCTCGCGCGTGCGTCGTGCTATTCGAAACCAAACGAGCGTCTAATCGCCGCGGATCCACTTCTCGGCCAGCGTTATTTTATGTGTCACGTCGAATTAGCGAGCTTGTGTTTCTTTGATTAAACAAAAGCCTGTTTTATATTACCTGTGGTCTGACGACGGCGCCGGTCCACCGTCACGGTCCGGCGAACACACGGCGCACGGCGCATGCGCGCGGTCATCAATCTCGTTCGGCGGCGAAAAATAAAAGCGGAACAAATCGTGAACATATGTTGGAATGAGTAGAGCGGTCAGTAGTGACAGCGACCCGTGCATACTGGCGCTTAATTACTGCTAATTGCACGCACGTTTATGCGACGATCACCGATGTGTAAGACGCGTTTATTTCCCGGCGACGCGCGC
>OZ024856.1:28057638-28060138 GCA_964017155.1 Oasisia sp. SBJ-2009
ATAATAATAATAATAATATAAATAACAATACTAACAATACTAACAATACCAACAATACTAACAATACTAACAATACTAACAATACTAACAATACTAACAATACTAACAATACTAACAATACTAACAATACTAACAATACTAACAGTAATAACAGTAATAACAATAATAAAATGATAAAATAATTATGACAATAACGAAAATAACAACAATAACAACAATAACAACAATACCAATAATGTTATAACAACGTCGGTCTTAGGCACCAAGAAGAAGGAAGGCGTCAAGAAGCGGAAGTTAGGCCGGAACCCGCGGGTTCCGTTCACGCAACACCAGGTGAAGATTCTCGAGCAGAAGTTCCGTCAGACGCACTACCTCAGTAGCGTCGACGTCGCTGAACTCTCGGCCGCCCTCAGTCTCACGGAAACACGGGTAAGCACTAAGCACCGCACAAACCGCTCTCTTCGCACGCCATTGGGGCAAATAAAAAATACGTTAGCGCAGCAAAATACGTTCATGATGCATGTGTAGTCTTGTGTACAGTGTAAATTTCGTTAACTGTTAAAATCGAATTGTTTTAGGTGTTTCGCTATACATTTTGACTTATTTATATATTTTAGTAGATAATTTTCATGTATGAGTTTGTTGTGATCTTGTAATAGCGTTACAGCTTTATTGATTTCTCATTCTTACCGCGTTTGTGTTATGTATAATTAAGCACCGTTTTAGGATAAAGGTCATCGCATATTTTCTTCCCACGAAAATACCGCGTGGCTTTGAATGAATTGTCTACCGTTGTAATGCGCTTACCGAGAGACTTGTGAAAGTACAAGGAGAACACGGCGAGTCACAAATTATCCCATTAGGATATAGAGTCGTGACATTCTGATGCTGATGCCCGTGGGGTTTTGCCTCGGCGGCGTCAGAGTTTACTTACGCCCGGACGCCAGCTTTGTACGCCCGGCACAACCGCCGCCAGTAACAGCTATTTAATTTGATTAGTCTCCAGCGCTCGGTTCCTGATTAATACGCCGTGCTAACGTGAAGATTTTATTGAACGCCTAGTTGATTCACTCGTCAATGGCGACGCGATCAGCGTAAAACGCGCAGCGTCGTGTGACGTCATCGGCGTGCTCGCGATTACGTCACACCCCCTAGGAGTCGTCGCGCGACGGTGTTTGTCGCACCACGACGCTCCTTTTGATAATCGCCCACTCGCGGCGCAAACACCACGTACGTGTGGCCTGTCATCATTGTCTCACCTGTAATTATCTTGCAGGTGAAAATTTGGTTTCAAAACCGGCGCGCCCGAGAGCGACGGGACCGGGAGAGCGCGGGACACCAGAACCCCGACCAGGGAGAGGCGCTCGACCCAGCCTGCGTCGGCACGGGGCCGTCGGATGAGGTCAGCGCTCTGCCGTCGCCGATGCCGCAACGACACCCGTGGCCGAAGCTGTCTCCTCCTGATGCCCGGGTCGTTGCCCAGTTCTCGGCCGCGTACTACAGTTGCTCGTCCGCCTTCACACCCGTCCCCTTCTGCGGTTACTGCTGAAGAACTGACATCGCACAATCCGCCCAGTGTTTCCGGGACACAGCGCATGCGTATTGGGGTTGTTTATTGCGGCGGTGACAAGAAATTCCTTCCCGTCTCATTAAAAAAAAAATCCTAATATATATATATATATATATATATATATATATACATACATATGTTGCCTACACTATACATATTGTATACATATTTGCATATTATTTTACAAATTTACGGGTATTTTGTTTGCCTCTGTTCGATTACCCGAATTGCCGAACGTTTCTGCTTATGCATATTCAGAAACCAATGATTACTCGCTAATTCAAGATGTCCGCCGCAATAACTAATTACCCATAAGGCAACGGTAAATTGATATCGCGTGCGCTAAATAGTGTGCTCATGAAAAACATTCACAAGAGTTGCGCGTAATTACATAAAGCGCAGACATTACACGTGGAAGAAGTCAATAGCGCAAAAATACGGGTTTCCGAAGATATTGTACAGTATGATGTAGATAGTTTATTGTGACGTTTCTGTGTACAGACTACAGACAAGCAGTGTAATTCGGCTAAATAATTTTTTTATTTAAATGTGGTAAATAAGCTGCGAGACATTGCTCATGCATTTAAACATATTGCCACTGTCGGCTTCAGTATATGACAGTTGTAACTGAAGATGTGTTATAAGCATCTTATACATGCACGCTCACTCGTTGGCACATTTGTCGCTGGAAAATGTCAACGTTAAATGAAATCACGTCACTTCGGCGTATGTGAAATGTATTAACGCAGAATGTGACATCAAGTGTCGGATATACTCTACAATCGGGTGTACAGTTCGGCAATAAACATGTAGCAGATCAGCAGTATTCCGAGAATAAGTGATTACCAACAATGTGTCAAAATGCGATGGATTGGACGTAATAACTCCCATTGCATCCATTCATTCACCCATGCATCATCGCGAGGTGCA
>OZ024856.1:28067638-28080138 GCA_964017155.1 Oasisia sp. SBJ-2009
AATTCCTTAATGTAAACAAGGAAACATTTAGGTTCAGACAATGTTCCTTGCGGTACTCCGCCATTGGGAAGACCAGAATGGGAATATTCATTTTCTATTTTTACTCGTTGAGTTCTGTCCAATAGAAATGTTACCATCCATCTTACAACATGTGAGGGCAAAACCATACATCTGTAGCTTTTCTAGTAACAAATGATGACTAATAAGATCAAACGCTTTGCTAAAGTGTAGCATTTTGACATGAAAATCCAATTTATCGGTCGCCTTATACCATAACGGAACCATTTCGACAAGAACATCTGTTATGGAAGTTCCGATAATTCCTTCAAATTGCTTAGCATCAATTTCACCTTGAATTACTTCATCCACCCATTTCATTATTACACATGCAAACAAATTAGCAGCTATTGCAGTTAGTGAAATTGGTCTACGTTAGCCATTTTCCAATCCATAGAAAGTACACCTTCTTTTAGTGACTTGCTAAAAATAGCAGTTAATGGAGGGGCGAGAACATTTGCATGATTTTTTAACACCCTAGCAGTAATATTATCAGACCCAGTAGCCTTGATCACTTTGACACTCTCCAACGCTTTAAAAGTAGTAAATACGTTTATCACATACTGATTCGACTGTCCGACAGTTCTTCGATCGTGAACACCTTGTGATTTGTATTGAACCGAGGCAAATGGGCACTCACAGATACAACAAAACTCGTTCATTGTACTGGCCAGTAAGTCACAATCACCACCCGTTGTTTTGTTAGCAAAACCTTGCACGCACGAGTTGTCATTTGTTTTAGGTCCCATTATTTTGTCATATGTTCTCACCGATCCAATTAACAGTAGAAGCAATAGTTATAGATATCTAACCGTGCTAACAACATTATAAACTTTGTGCAATCCATACACCAACACAAGAAGACAACACGATAACAACGAAAGGCTTCGGTAATGGATACATTTGCTGTAATTGTTAACTTAATTATACACTCATTGGTACTAAACATGTTGACTTCAGAAGTCGCCGTCAGTGGTGATCACACTTCGCGTGTTTTTACAAACCTGGTTAACAACCGTCAAACCATCTGTCCAATTATTATTTCTAACCTCTCATTATATAAGAAAAAACCCTTATCAGCGTGCTCGCATTATTCCATTACTTCCACGGCGCATCCAGCTGTAATATGAGTCCATTGTGGCTGTGATAACATATTTTTGATGAAGAGTTTTTACACGAATAATTGACGCGTGACTAAAAACTTCCTAGAAACGACAAATTGCGTTAGAATGAATACGGCTGCTACAATGTGAAACATGCCGTGACGATGGAACTTAATATGTACTTTATGTAGCCTCGATGAGACGTTTTGTCTGCTATAATACATACAGTTGATTCGACAGCGAATTGTTCTTTGTTCAACTGCAAAATCACGCTTTCGTGCGGTGTTCGAACTGCGTGAATGCTATTCGACTCTGCAAATATTGCATAAATAATATCGTATCTAAGAAAAAACGACCCAATAGATATTAGGTAATAAAGCCCAATGTTTGGTAATAAAGTTCAGTGTTTTGTATATACAATATTACGTAAAGATATGATAGATCCAAATGTTTACATTACAAAAGACACCAACAGTCATTAACCTAACCGCAGACACTATTGTTTTAGCAAGATCCACTTACATTGGCATAATCGAGTTCGTGTCAAAACAGGTTTTACGAGTGTTTATATTGAGTCTGCCAGCATGCTAATTACCAAAAACATCATGTGGTTTTATCTGCTCCATAATAAACACATTGTGCTAACAGCGACGGTTCTCAGTCTGTCGACATCGCACGGACAGTCAAGAACAACATCGCGAAAAAATCATTCCAGATTGAGTAGAAACTGAAAATGAAAGTAATAACAGGAAATATGTATTTGTCCCAAAAATGTATTTAATCGTTTTGAAACAAAATACCATACAATATAAAAAGCAACATACGTAAACATTCAAAATGATTAGAATATAATGCATGAAATGCAAATAATAAAATCTGTCACATAAGGGAACGGAGACAGACTCCTACTAAGAAAAAGTATAGTCGCTATTGTAACAGCCACCTGTTGAAATAATTTCAAACATTAACTAAAGTTATATAACCAGTTTGAAATCTCTACGATTACTGAATCATGACTACCGAGATAAAGAAGAAGGATCGCATAGTGATGGAGGGAGACGAAGGGAACGGAGGAAGAAAGAGTGTGAGGGAAAGGTGGGCAGAGAGGCACAGCGCAATAGAGAGGGAGGGAGGGAGGGAGGGAGAGAGAGAGAGAGAGGGGAGAGAGAGCGAGAGCGAGAGAGCGAGAGAGAGAGAAGGAGACGGAGACGGAGACGGAGACGGAGACGGAGACGGAGACGGAGACGGAGACGGAGACGGAGACGGAGACGGAGACGGAGACGGAGACGGAGACGGAGACGGAGACGGAGACGGAGACGGAGACGGAGACGGAGACGGAGACGGAGACGGAGACGGAGACGGAGACGGAGACGGAGACGGAGACGGAGACGGAGACGGAGACGGAGACGGAGACGGAGACGGAGACGGAGACGGAGACGGAGACGGAGACGGAGACGGAGACGGAGACGGAGACGGAGACGGAGACGGAGACGGAGACGGAGACGGAGACGGAGACGGAGACGGAGACGGAGACGGAGACGGAGACGGAGACGGAGACGGAGACGGAGACGGAGACGGAGACGGAGACGGAGACGGAGACGGAGACGGAGACGGAGACGGAGACGGAGACGGAGACGGAGACGGAGACGGAGACGGAGACGGAGACGGAGACGGAGACGGAGACGGAGACGGAGACGGAGACGGAGACGGAGACGGAGACGGAGACGGAGACGGAGACGGAGACGGAGACGGAGACGGAGACGGAGACGGAGACGGAGACGGAGACGGAGACGGAGACGGAGACGGAGACGGAGACGGAGACGGAGACGGAGACGGAGACGGAGACGGAGACGGAGACGGAGACGGAGACGGAGACGGAGACGGAGACGGAGACGGAGACGGAGACGGAGACGGAGACGGAGACGGAGACGGAGACGGAGACGGAGACGGAGACGGAGACGGAGACGGAGACGGAGACGGAGACGGAGACGGAGACGGAGACGGAGACGGAGACGGAGACGGAGACGGAGACGGAGACGGAGACGGAGACGGAGACGGAGACGGAGACGGAGACGGAGACGGAGACGGAGACGGAGACGGAGACGGAGACGGAGACGGAGACGGAGACGGAGACGGAGACGGAGACGGAGACGGAGACGGAGACGGAGACGGAGACGGAGACGGAGACGGAGACGGAGACGGAGACGGAGACGGAGACGGAGACGGAGACGGAGACGGAGACGGAGACGGAGACGGAGACGGACACACACACACACACACACACACACACACACACATATATATATATATATATATATATATATATATATATATACATAAAACGACAAATACAGACACGCACAGACATACAGAAACACACACAGACACACAGACAAACACATACAAAAACACACAGACACACTAAGACAGACACAAACAACATATACACACATACAAACACAGGCAGATATCAGTTATAGTTTTACAAGCAAAAACAAACACACATATATCACGCCTAAACACCTTTTTGTCAAACTATACATACGTACAGTTGTCGTGAAAAAGACAGACAGGGCAGACTGACTTACACTTAATAGCGCAGTTATTTAGCACCATAATTCAGCTACATAATGGTATTAGCCGATACAAATATGTTCAAGCAATAACTCTAGCTTTCAGCAAAATCGTTACTATCGCGGTTTGACAACGCTGCATGCAGACACACTATACAACTGTTTCGATGTTTTCGCAGAATCGGCCGTTTGCCGACAGCGATTTTCACGCGGTTGAGGTCGGCCCGTCAACACTTCTCGCAGACGACGGCCGCAGAATAACCGATGATTGATAAACTTTATATGAAAATCATCGGTGAGATCAGAGGCGGACGTCGATGCGGCGAGAAACGACGGAGCAGCGGGAGTAGGCGGCATGAAAGCGACACGCCGAGGGCCCGACTATCCACGGGCGCTGTGTGTGGGCATGTCTTCTGTTTCCCGGTCGTGTAGCGGTGATCTGCACGCGGGCATCGGTGACACGCCGGACAAAGGTATCGTGTCATTAGGCGGCTCCCGGGATGAAGCCGAATGGAGAACCGTCAACGGACGTCAACGAAACTATAGCGGCGTGCGTTGGCTGTGGGCCCGGCCGGCGACACACCCAGCGCTGACGTGACCACCGCCGCAAAAATATGCCGCAAAGACAAATGTGTTTTGTTCCGGTTAAATCACACGCATAGCACCGCCCGCGTGCGAAAAAAGTCGTTTTGCGAGCGGTTATGACATGCTACTTCCACACCGTCGTCTCCAGCACACCGGGGACTGCTGACATAACATAACAGTGGCGACAGCCGATGTGTGCAGTATTATTAATGGGGCTCCGTAAAATGTACCTCGGGGTCCACGGCAACTGGACCAAGTGCAGAAAGCCAATCCCTTTGATACTTCTGTTTTGTAACACACATATACACACATGCACGCCTGAACGCACGCATCCAAACATATGCTATAGTGTGTGTGTGTGTGTGTGTGTGTGTGTGTGTGTGTGTGTGTGTGTGTGTGTGTGTGTGTGTGTGTGTGTGTGTGTGTGTGTGTGTGTGTGTGTGTGTGTGTGTGTGTGTGTGTGTGTGTGTGTGTGTGTGTGTGTGTGTGTGTGTGTGTGTGTGTGTTTACAAGCAAATATATCAGACCGGTTACAAGAATAGCGGGATACGCAGTTCAAACACACACAAGGCGCAGCCTTTTTACATGTTTACATAAAGTGTAACATTGTACGTACAATTTCGCAAAATAAAAAATCAGAAAAATACATTTATTGTATAAATTCGGTTTTAAAAGTGCTTGTGTAATTATTCCGGCGGAGACTTGGAGGAGTTGTGTGCAGTTTGACATAACAAATTAACTCAGTTAGTACAGTTTTTATTATTTCAGTAGCTCAAACAGCAGATGTTTGGAGTATACAGTTCATTACACATTGTAAAACGCCGGTTTAAGTCTGAATCAGAACCATTGATTTCATTTTGAATTTTCTTTTTTTAATCTTTTTACAAAGTAATAAAAACCAAATATTTATACACAATGATGCACTGTAAGTAATTGGTTTGTAGTAATTACTTATTCGCGACATAGATTGTGTATAACGACGGTTTATGTTTGTAAATTAAATGTAACCAAACCCATAATTTAAACTGTTTAACACATCGCATACAAACACATCGGAATATTATTATTATTATTATTTATTCAGCCTCCGTTGCCGGAGAAGAAACATTACATACATATTCATACGTGCAATCACATATAAAATACACACGGTGGAGAATAAAAACCTGATAAAATAAAATAAATAGCAACAATACATACAGTGGCATGGTATAATATATAAAATTCAGTGTATATTGTGTATATCAGTTAAAATAAAGAGACGCGTAATATATTAGAGTGCAGTGGTTAAGAGATGAACTAATAGATGTTCATGTGAATATGGCCTGTTAATATTATCAGTAAATAAAAGGTGTCTAATCGAGTCAACAAGACCATCATTTGTCGCACTACTTTGGGGTAATTGTTGATAATTAAAGGCTCGTTTAATGGGTGACTCGCCCATAGATACTACTCTGTCTAACAGGGTTCCAGGTACCGTTTCACCATAACATATAAAACGAGACAGTAAGTGCTGCATCAGTCGACGCGCTGGACTTTCCACTTTAAATATTCTACTATACAAGGATAAAACATTTCTATTTACAATATCTTCGATCTTTTCAATATTTAGTGCTTTAAGTAAGGCTGTGTTGTGGGATAGTTTGCTTAATCCAAGACTTTGTTGAATTAATTTACCCTGTGCAGATTCAAGTCGACGCATTTGGATGGCGGTGCTGCCCATACACTCTAAACCGTATGTTAACGTAGGTTGACATATACATTTATAAAGATACGCTTGAACACCAGGAGTGGCTCCTGTGTATAACATACCGGCATTACCAAGCCCATAAAATGACTGTCTGCATTTTGTTAGTCTGTTGGTGACATGGCTGGCATTGTTACCACCCTGATTAAACACGTTACCAAGTATATTAAGCGATTCTTCATTACATAGACATTTGTCACCAAGCCTCCACTTTGGGTCTTAGTATAACGGACACTTTCCAACAATCATGCATTTAGATTTTTCAACCCCAAATTTGAATTTCCACCTTTTACTATATGCATCACATACATCAATTAGCTTCTGTAGATCATGAACATTAGTTGAGAATAGAGTAATATCGTCGGCGTAAGCCATAGAATTGTACAGTGTATCACCTATTCTGACGCCTGCGTCACAGTTATTCAAGTCTAATAAAAGTTGATTAATAAAAATGTTAAACAGATACGGCGAGAGAACGCTTCCTTGTCGTGTACCACGTGTTACATCAAACGGTTTACTATATGAACCGTTCCACTTGACTACAGCTTATCATACCAGTTATACAATAGTAACCACTCATGTACAGGTAAAACATGAATTAACTTTAGAAACAGTGACACGTGACATATAGAGTCAAAACATTTTTCTGCATCAAGGGCGGCTACGAACACAGGGCTGTTTTGCGATTTAAAATAAGATGTAATATCATTTAGTAAGTTGTATGCAAATGCTCTACCTCGGTTCTCGCGGAATCCAAACTGAGTGTCAGATAAATCAGTATCTGGTAAGATCAGTGCTTCTACCATCTTAGTATGTATAGAGCTTAGAGTAATTGGCCAATAATTCTATGCAATGTTCGCGTTAAGTGTAGATTTCTTTAGTATGGGAACAATTAAACCAGTAGTGAATAATGTAGGTACGCATGCCCTGGATAGTATAATAGTGTACAGTGATGCAAGCAGTGAACACAGTAACGATGATTTGATGATTTGTATAGGAACACAATCCTGAAGTTTTAATACAAATATTACAAAAGGTTAAATTTAGTATAATTATATCACAGAATTCGATTTTATAATGCATGCTGCGCACTTTCTTTGTTCCTTTAAATAAATCATATTAACATATTGTATGAGATTTTGTTTGTCTTATTTTGATAATACAATAAACATGCGGGATTTATTAATGCACTACAGAATTTATTTTGTCTGAAATTCAGAAGCTCAATACCCGGCAAATCGTACCAAAATAATACCAAACCAACATCATATATATAGCAACTATCAAAGGTAAATCAAATCTCACCCGACCACGGACATTTGGCTAACGTCATCGGCTGGTGGGAAAGAGAAATCGCGATTGCTCTTAGATATCCGTCTCTAAAGCGAATTCTCACTTATTTCCGAACATAAAAAATTGCTCTTTTAAGGTGATCCTCGCCAGCGAAGACGCGACAGATCCCACCCAAGTAAGGCGTCAAGTGTATCGGGAAGAGGCGAGGTGACAAAACGACCGCTAATGTAATTTACACCTCGCCCTGCGCGTGTCTAGAACTCGCGACCGGCGAGAGAAAGGCTTTTTAGCGATTGCTCAGCGCGCCGAGTGATATATCACCAAGGGGGCGGACCAACGAGGGGAGCATATCCCCGAAATTAGGTATTTAGCTTGAGTGGGTGCGCGAGAATAAGGCACTCGTGGCGCACCTGTGTAGGGGTTTTCGGCGACGCGGTCTTGCGGTCGGCATCAAAGGGCCGGGTGACGAACCGCGGAAGCGACGGGGGTAGGTGGCATTGACGGGGTAAAACGATAACTGTATGAGGTCTTCAGGCAATGATACATGACGTGTCGGTTGGCTGGTTCCTACACGCGGTGCTAATGGCACGCACTGTTTACAACGAGTCGACGACGTTTTCGCCGACCGAATGAAGGTTTATGAACGTATATTAGCATTGCTAATCAACTGTTGTTGCGGTTTTGTGATAGTGTGGACGATGGTATAAAACTGAAGAGTTAGAACATTAACCATTGAGTCCATCTCTTCATCTCTCTGTCGATCCGTGAACACACATAGAGTCTAATTCATTCGTGACAGTCGCGTGCCACAAATCCATTCGATTATGTTATATATGATGCTGCAGTGTTTAAGTTTTTCTTTTGGTAAATACATGGGTGTATCTTTTGATTTGTTTGTTAGTTACTTTGTGGAGTCCACGCGTCATCTCCACATTTCCGTCGATCGAGTTGTAACTCATTTATTTACGCTTTTAACCTCAACACACCATGAAGACGGAATACTGGAAAACTTTACGTGGACAGGCTATGAAAAGGACGAACACGGGAACAAACGAAGATTACACCAAAAACAACTGGCACATTGAAGGAACTCTCTGAAAGACCAACCAACCCCTTGGTAGACTTAGCAGAAGAGCATACAGTTTGATGGCACAGCGATTGACCGTATAATGAGCGCACAGCGTGGGTTTGTTGCGCGCTGAAGACACCATTATACAGCTGCCAAACAAATGGGCATCGCATGTTTCAAAAAGTTTGCGCGTCATCGTTCAATTGACGGTTGGCAAAGTCATTTATTATATTAATATTCAGGTCGCAACGCTCGTTGCGACACGCCATGAGATGTGTATGCAACCGCAACACTAGCTAGACAGAACGATGGACTGTTAAATCTAGACAAAACATGTACTAGATATACCTTTATAGTCACAGGGTTATGTATTTTACAAAATCTCAAGAACACAGTTGTGTTGTTGACATACTACGTAGTGTGAAGTTAAGTTTTTTTCCAGATAATTAATTCTACTGATATAAATATAAACTCGGAAGGTATATTTGTTGTTTATGTTGTTCTTATTATTATTTATCTTCATCTTCTTTTCTTCTTGAGAATGTGATTCCCACTTAGCGAGTCGACGACAGGTTTTCCAGTCTCCTGCGTGTGATATTTTACTTCTCCCCTTACAGATTCTCCTCCAAAACACATCTGCATCGTGTGATTAAGTTAACTATAGAAATTAACGTACCCCAACAATCACCATGGCTCGAACTAATGACTTGACACTATTAACATTTCTTCTTGCAAAGTTAAATACCCTACAAGAAACATGTCGACCAACACGATATAAGCTTCCCTTGTGCGATCTCACCAAATGCAGTTTGGCGGCGATCCCGATCTAAGCAAAGACAGAAAAAAACCTATATTGCGCAGGTGTGGTGGGGACTGGGACCCCCCGGCAGCCCGCCCCTGGGGCCTGGAATTGTGTGACTTTGACTGGTTGCATCGGCGTGACTCGGAAATCAAAGGCAATAAATCACGCAGCAGTCTCGTCCGTGCACCCGTGCATGCCGGACAGCGCGGAGGGAAGCCTTGTTTGAAAACATGCGTCAATCGACCGACTGACTGACACGTTTCCGTTCAACCGACGGGCCTCGCTTTATGGTAAACTGAGAGAGAGAGAGAGAGAGAGAGAGGGGGGGGGGGGAGCGGAGAACGTGAGGGCAAGTAAATGAGAGAGAGAAGGGATAGGTGAGAGATGAGAGAGACGAGAGAAATGAGAGAGGAGGGAGAGAGGAGAGAGGATGGGGAGATATAGAGAGCGAAAGAAAGAGGAGAGAGAGAGAGAGAGAGAGAGAGAGAGAGAGAGAGAGAGAGAGAGAGAGAGAGGGAAAGGGAAAGGGGAGGGGGGGGGGGGGGTAAACACAAGATTTGGGTACATTATACGTCCTTTGACATAGGAAACCAGGAAAAACAATGTTGTGTGATGATAATGTGAATAATTGTGTTTATCTTTTGTTAGGGAAAGCCGGATAAGACCCGACTTCGGACAGTGAATGAATAGTTGATACGACAACTCTTGCTTGCATTGTGTGTAACGTTTAAAGCAGCGAATTCTATATAATTATATATTACACTGTTAACTTCTCATCTTACTACATGGAGCAATCTAGGGGAATATGATATAAAATTGCATTCTGAAGTAAACTCATTTTAACTGTTTAATCAAGTGTATACATGTACAACATATAAACAATTACCCTTGTGGTAATTTTTATAATTGACTAAGTTCGTTCACTCCAACGGTCCACTTACATGACGTAATGGGTACTTGTGTATTCGTTGTCTCCGCACCGTAAATGCAGCATGGTTGAATACTGTTCTCAAAAAGTAGAAAAAGAGGAAACTCAATTGTGCTTCTAATTTGCATAAAACCCTAAGATTTGAATGAAGATTAATACAAAACTGCACTAAACATGCTAAGACGTATATTTAAAGAAACTATAGCTTGAAAATCATGGCCTATACACGCACACACACGCGCACGCGCACGCGCACGCGCACGCGCACGCGCACGCGCACGCGCACGCGCACGCGCACACGCACACGCACACGCACACGCACACGCACACGCACACGCACACGCACACGCACACGCACACGCACACGCACACGCACACGCACACGCACACGCACACGCACACGCACACGCACACGCACACGCACACGCACACGCACACGCACACGCACACGCACACGCACACGCACACGCACACGCACACGCACACGCACACGCACACGCACACGCACACGCACACGCACACGCACACGCACACGCACACGCACACGCACACGCACACGCACACGCACACGCACACGCACACGCACACGCACACGCACACGCACACGCACACGCACACGCACACGCACACGCACACGCACACGCACACGCACACGCACACGCACACGCACACGCACACGCACACGCACACGCACACGCACACGCACACGCACACGCACACGCACACGCACACGCACACGCACACGCACACGCACACGCACACGCACACGCACACGCACACGCACACGCACACGCACACGCACACGCACACGCACACGCACACGCACACGCACACGCACACGCACACGCACACGCACACGCACACGCACACGCACACGCACACGCACACGCACACGCACACGCACACGCACACGCACACGCACACGCACACGCACACGCACACGCACACGCACACGCACACGCACACGCACACGCACACGCACACGCACACGCACACGCACACGCACACGCACACGCACACGCACACGCACACGCACACGCACACGCACACGCACACGCACACGCACACGCACACGCACACGCACACGCACACGCACACGCACACGCACACGCACACGCACACGCACACGCACACGCACACGCACACGCACACGCACACGCACACGCACACGCACACGCACACGCACACGCACACGCACACGCACACGCACACGCACACGCACACGCACACGCACACGCACACGCACACGCACACGCACACGCACACGCACACGCACACGCACACGCACACGCACACGCACACGCACACGCACACGCACACGCACACGCACACGCACACGCACACGCACACGCACACGCACACGCACACGCACACGCACACGCACACGCACACGCACACGCACACGCACACGCACACGCACACGCACACGCACACGCACACGCACACGCACACGCACACGCACACGCACACGCACACGCACACGCACACGCACACGCACACGCACACGCACACGCACACGCACACGCACACGCACACGCACACGCACACGCACACGCACACGCACACGCACACGCACACGCACACGCACACGCACACATGGACAATAAATGTGTCACTCTTATAAAAAATTTGCTCAAATGTGACGCGACCTAGAAAGACGGGAAACCGTAAGAACATAACTTTACTTTTACTAAAATCAAATAGAATACAATCTGGTATTACATTTCTGCGGAACAGGATAATGGGATCAATTACAGGCACTGAATACAGCGCACATATTCAATTACACCCCAACGCAAGTCGTCATTCGGCGGACGGTATTAAAATAAATACGTGTCCGTTCAACTGTTCGACAAAAGGAAAAATGGCCTATTGTGAAAAGCAATTAAAGCGGCTCACGAAGGATATCTAGAAATTGGAAGTTAGCATGATACGCATTTAAATGTAAGCTGACGCATTTCCAAACCGACCACCCACGGGGGGCTTTTAAATACGAATTGCAGCGATAAAAGGAAAACTATTGACGAAACGGACCGTGACAAACAGAGAAGGTGTTTGCTCAGATAAAAAGTACTCTATGGTGAAGTGCAGGCTTTGAGTCAACCCCCGGCCACTTCCACGAATGAGTGTTTGCACACACTTCACGAGTTACACTTCAATCGGCGCCGATTTTTTGCAATGATCGGTCATTAATTTAAAGGTTTGTCGCCAGATCTTGCCATTTAAACTACAATGATAGTTCCGCGGAAAGGCGTGTTAGGATAGAAATGGTACGTGTGCATTGATTGCATATTGGGTAAAGTTATTAACAGTTTATTATTAAAAATGATAGTAAAACTGACA
>OZ024856.1:28085138-28092638 GCA_964017155.1 Oasisia sp. SBJ-2009
CAAAAAGAACAACATTGTGCTTGGGAGAGGTCTGGACTTCATATAGACAGTACAGAAAAAACTTGGATGAGATCGATGCGGGAAGGGAGAAGGAGGGAAGGAGGGAAGGAGGGAAGGAGGGAAGGAGGGAAGGAGGGAAGGAGGGAAAGAGGGAGGAGGGAAGGAGGGAAGGAGGGAAGGAGAGAAGGAGGGAAGGAGGGAAGGAGAGAAGGAGGGAAGGAGGGAAGGAGGGAAGGAGGGAAGGAGGGAAGGAGGGAAGGAGAGAAGGAGGGAAGGAGGGAAGGAGAGAAGGAGGGAAGGAGGGAAGGAGAGAAGGAGGGAAGGAGGGAAGGAGGGAAGGAGGGAAGGAGGGAAGGAGGGAAGGAGGGAAGGAGGGAAGGAGAGAAGGAGGGAAGGAGGGAAGGAGGGAAGGAGAGAAGGAGGGAAGGAGGGAAGGAGGGAAGGAGGGAAGGAGGGAAGGAGGGAAGGAGGGAAGGAGAGAAGGAGGGAAGGAGGGAAGGAGAGAAGGAGGGAAGGATGGAAGGAGGGAAGGAGGGAAGGAGGGAAGGAGGGAAGGAGGGAAGGAGAGAAGGAGGGAAGGAGGGAAGGAGAGAAGGAGGGAAGGAGGGAAAGAGGGAGGAGGGAAGGAGGGAAGGAGGGAAGGAGGGAAGGAGGGAAGGAGGGAAGGAGAGAAGGATGGAAGGAGGGAAGGAGGGAAGGAGGGAAGGAGGGAAGGAGGGAAGGAGGGAAGGAGAGAAGGAGGGAAGGAGGGAAGGAGAGAAGGAGGGAAGGAGGGAAGGAGGGAAGGAGGGAAGGAGGGAAGGAGGGAAGGAGGGAAGGAGGGGAGGAGGGAAGGAGGGAAGGAGGGAAGGAGGAAAGGAGGAAAGGAGATCGAGATCGAGATCGAGATCGAGATCGAGATCGAGATCGAGATCGAGATCGAGATCGAGATCGAGAGCGAGATCGAGATCGAGATCGAGAGCGAGAGCGAGAGCGAGAGCGAGATCGAGAGCGAGATCGAGATCGAGAGCGAGATCGAGAGCGAGAGCGAGAGCGAGAGCGAGAGCGAGAGCGAGAGCGAGATCGAGATCGAGAGCGAGAGCGAGAGCGAGAGCGAGAGCGAGAGCGAGAGCGAGAGCGAGAGCGAGAGCGAGAGCGAGAGCGAGAGCGAGAGCGAGAGCGAGAGCGAGAGCGAGAGCGAGAGCGAGAGCGAGAGCGAGAGCGAGAGCGAGAGCGAGAGCGAGAGCGAGAGCGAGAGCGAGAGCGAGAGCGAGAGCGAGAGCGAGAGCGAGAGCGAGAGCGAGAGCGAGAGCGAGAGCGAGAGCGAGAGCGAGAGCGAGAGCGAGAGCGAGAGCGAGAGCGAGAGCGAGAGCGAGAGCGAGAGCGAGAGCGAGAGCGAGAGCGAGAGCGAGAGCGAGAGCGAGAGCGAGAGCGAGAGCGAGAGCGATCCCTGAAATTCCAACTTCCAACTCATTTTCCCAATGAAGGTCGGACGCTCGCGGACACCGCAGGCAACAACCACACACTACATACACACACACAACCCCGCAGACACAACCGCCGCACACACAACCACCGCACACACAACCACCGCACACACAACCCCGCAGCGGTACAGTCGTTTACCTGCAAACAAAACCGTGCTCCGTCAGAACGAATAGCTGCTTCACGCCAATCTCACAGAACACAGACGTCACAATGTGCCGATCTATTCATCAGCGATGTCTCCAACTGTCTACATCAGCCGGTATCCAGGCACCTCCATCTTTCAGCAACGTCAACGACTTTGCACGGATAATCTGATCAAAGCTCTCGTTCGAATCACGCAGGTGGCTCGTGACAGTTAGCAGGTCATCGGACTTCAGTAGACGCGCAAGAAATGCCACCGCTCCAGTAAACACGAGTGGTGTCACGCATGGACGTGACATCGAGCCATTTTTCATTCTCCGTCGGCCAAGCTTGTCCACGCTGTTTCTCGGAATCTGACCACAATCCCTGTAAACTGGATAACTTTAGAAGTCGCCACAAAACATGCAACCCTAATTTGAAAGGGTGCATGCAAGCACAGTTGATTACACAGTTACAAAAAAGATAACATGTTAATTCTTTATTTCTAAATATCAATGAACATTTTAAACGTAACCAATCCTGTGGATGCCCTTACGAAATAACAAAATATACATCTTATACCGTTATGAGTCGTATACGTACATACATACATACATACATACATACATACATACATGCATACATGCATGCATGCATACATACATACATACATACATACATACATACATACATACATACATACATACATACATACATACATACATACATACATATATACATACATACATACATATATATACATGTATGCAATATTATTATGCATAAAACTTGAAACATGTTTATATAATCCTATATACATACATACATACATACATACATACATACATACATACATACATACATACATACACACAAATAAAATTGTTATATATTCTAGTAGAATGAATTACGTAATATTTGTCGCCCGATCCAATTGTTAGCTGTTTTACCCAAGAACATGATTCAGAATACAATTTGCTTTATGTACTTCCCTAAGACACTGAGAGAAACAAACAAATATTATTCTGAAACGCAAAATGCATCGCATAAAGATATTGCCATTGCTGTACATTCATCATATACGTTAATGACCCGTCTGTTATTTCGTATTTTGAGACGCTCCCCGAATGTGTTAATCAAGCGATGACATTCGGGTGAGCTTCCCATGATCATACTAACTGTTTCAATACATCGCTACGTTTCATATAACAATCATGTAGTCACGCGATCTCGGTATTACCGTCGATGTATATATGTGCTTGCTTCGTCTTGGCACCGCCGACTCGCTCTCGTGGCGCGTCGAGCGATTAACATCGTCGCAATCTGCGAGATGCAGGTCCGTCGGCCCACGTGAGACCGCGGGAGTGAATCACCAGGAACATGTACGACGACAGGCGATACATTATGATGTGTAGTTTCACTGAGAACGATGGAGAGAAGAAATTGTTAATATTTCAATCATGTACAATACATTTGTACTACCACGATCATCGAAATAGAATGGTATATCACATCGGGCATAATTAAGGGTTAACACATCTTACATATGTTTTTATTGGATTATTATTATATATATATATATATATATATATATATATATATATAATATATATATATATATATATATATATATATATATATATATATATATATATCGACACCCACACCCACACGCGAACTCAAACAAACAAATACACAACACACATGCACACATGCACATGCACATACGCATACGTGCATACATCCACACACCCATACACCCATACACCCAAACACCCACACAGTACCACAGTCACATACGGACACACGCACACAAACACGCATGCACACACGCACACACGCACACACGCACACACGCACACACGCACACACGCACACACACACGCACACACACGCGCGCGCACACACGCGCGCGCACGCACACACGCGCGCGCACGCACACACACGCGCGCGCACACACACGCACACGCACGCACACGCACGCACGCACACGCACACACGCACACACGCACGCACGCACACACGCACACACGCACACACGCACACACGCACACACGCAAACACGCACACACACACGCACACACGCACACACGCACACACGCACACACGCACACACGCATACACACGCACGCACGCACGCACGAACACAAACACACATACACACACACTCACGCGCGCGCACCTGCTTTTATGAGTCATACTTATTTCTCTAGTGTTTACTTTAATTTGAAAAATGATTGCTCTAGTACAACAAGAACCAAAGTTAGACTACGGTTGAGTTCTCTTTCAAACGACCTCCTTAAAACGCCATCTACACGTGGACACCGCTGGTGTAGGTAGTGGTATCATGCAAGATTCAAATTTTTGCGATTCCCCGAGCAGTTCTCTATTATTGCAAATTTTTTCCTTTGCACTTTGTACAAATTGTATGTAAGTAGGTCCTAACGCTTGTTTTGATATAACATATTTGTGTGTACGCACAGTTAAACATGTATTTTAAATAATTAAGTTGCGTTAAGTTAAAGCTAAGCGATATTCTAAGTCGACCAAAATAAAGTTGGTCGACTATACTATCATAATGAAAATCAATGTTAACTAGCTTGCACCCGGCCGTGTGCACGCACACACGCACATATACGCACTCACGCACGCGCGCGCGCATACACACACATGCACGCATACATGCACGCACACATGCACGCGCGCACACACACACGCACGCACACACGCACGCACGCACGCACACACGCACGCACACACACACACACACACACACACACACACACACATGACAACACATACATGTCGCCATGACAGTATGCTTAACTAAAACTAGTTCCCTTGACCATTCAATTGCGGCTGCAGACGGAATGAATTGGAGCAAATATTGGAACAATACTGGAAGACGACAACAGTAGTATAGTAGCTAGTATAATATTACTGACAATGGTTCAGTAAACTGGATGAATGTAGCAATAGGCGAGAGGACCTCGGCGCTTGAGACGAAACAGATTTACATTTCCTCATTAATTCAGACGTTGACGTGGTACTTCGTCAAGTGTATAGTCCGTGGTCAAGTGCCCTATTAGAGAGATGAGAGCCGTGGGCACTGCTGGTGTAGTGGTATCATGTAAGATTCCCATTCTTGCGACCCGGGTTCGATTCCCGGGCAGTGCACTTATTTTATTTCATTTTATGTGAAATTTGACATTTCAATGGATCTAATCGTTTACCTAATCTAATGCACTTGGATTTTCTCTGTTGTTTTTGTGGTAAGCATTTATAATGTGTGCCTTTACACATAAACTTCACGTTTGCTGGACAATGGCACTGACATTCAACTACGCATAGTGACAATATAGTCTTATCATGCGACGTCCACTACAACGCGTATCATTTCTCCGACTATTTTCAGAATTTATTAGTTAATAAACAGTCCATCGTGTAACGACTAAGCAATAGCCCAATTGTTGCAAATGAAGACAATATTCGCAACGTTAGCTGTCAGAACACAAAAATCGGTCAATTTAATGTTTGATTAATTTTGGACGCGATGACGCACTTGTTGACTTCACTGATCTCTCTATAGACCAATATCTCTATTTACAGACGAGGGATTAATACAGATGCGCGCGGACAACGATAAGCATTTTATATAATTCATACATTTGGTGAATAATGTGTCCACTTGTAGGGGACTGTTGTACGTCCGTTCATTGTATTCTATACGACAATTATAAATTAATCGCTGTATTAATACTCACTGCTTCATGACACATTCGCAGTTGTAAACCCATTTACACAAAACACTATAGTGATACCCAGAGAGAGGCAGTAAATTAATCCTTTCTGCTGACGGAAATATTATAGGCGCATAAGCTAAATGTTCAAATGGTTAGCTAACATTGCTTCCAAATGTTACCTTTCTGAACGTCACGTTCCAAACAATATTCAAAACAACGGTTCGGTTGGTGGGACCTTGTCTGCGGATTCAACAGGAATATCACTTTTGGAACCTTCTAAGATATGTCGAGACGGTTTTCCATTGAACAAGTCAGCCAAGTAATAAACCGCTTCGAGCGGTCCTGACGAATGGACACTGCGCCATATTGTTTGCAATACGCCTACGAACACTTTGTTTACATTTTGCGGAAAAACAATTCAAACTCCAAACATTGTTTTTGTCTTACTAGAGTCAATTAGCCGGGTTGTATATCTTCAACATAACCAGCCATACAAAGACAACATTTATTTGGTGTAAAAATAAACAAAGAACAGACTATTTCCCTTTAGGAAAAGCGACATCGTGACCTGCCCAGTGAACGTATGTCCCGCTGCGATGATTGCTGTCTGCTGGCGACAGAGGCAGTATTTCACGGGCAACTACGACGTCAAGCGTCACCCGATAGTTTGAGCGCCGACGCGACATCAACAGAGCGGCACTTAATATAGAGCTCAGGTGCGCGACCGGCAGATAATTACACGCAGGTAATATTAAACGAGCGCCTTTTAATCAGCATATCTTTCCATTATGGCTTAATATAATAATCACGCAATCGGACCGTTAACGGCGACATCACACGGTTGTGTCGTCGGCCGCAACTTGCACAGTTTAATTAGCCTAATGAGTTTATTGTTTTAAACTACGGCTCTTAAATCACGTCGCCTTTTACGCTTTGTTTGTGCACGCGCGTTATGCGCATTAGTGGAGAGAGAAAGCTTTTGCGAACACAAATGTCTATCTTCCGGGTGGTGTTACATAAGTATATATATATATATATATATATATATATATATATATATATATATATATATATATATATATATATATATATATATATATATATACATATACATATACATATATATATATATATATATATATATATATATATATATATATATATATATTATATATAATATATATATATATATACATATATACATACATATATATATATATATATATATATATATATATATATATATATATATATATATATATATATATATATATATATATATATATATATATATATATATATATATATATATATATATATACCTCAGGCAGACCGCTGTTTTATGCAGACTAATGCAAAAGAATAGCAACGAAGGTCATTAGGATAGCCAACTGCTAACAAAAGATGACTGTCAAAATAATAACATGACCTGTAGGATTTATAGGGCACACAATGAGAAAGGAAAAGTAAGAACATCTTGTAACAACTGGAAAGGTTTGAGGAAATGATCAAGATGCGCCAGCGAATAAGCATAATTGACAATCTGCCAACATGGTATGGAATAAGCGCAGCAGAACTACTAAGAACAACGACCGATTGTGCGGTTTGGAGGGCCGTGATCGCCGACGTCTGGAACAGATGTAACACATGGAAGATGAAGAAGAACGTATGGCACACACTGTAGGGCCGGGAAAAAGCCTTAGTCAACGTGTAGATACGAACAGATAAATGCGTTACTTTTCTTCAGTGTGGTCATAGATTAACATATGAGAGTGACGATTCGGAAGTGCAAGCATTTATTCATAACCAAGTGAACACGCTGACGTGAATACTCTCCATAGAAGTCGAGAAGGTGTTCGGGTGATATATAAAGTCTTTCATCCGTCCTATCGGTAGTGGATATCGCCATGTATAAAAAACAAGTACACCGTCTTTGATGGCCGACTATTTTATCGGTCAGTTGACGGAAGTATCCATCAGGGGGCGGTATTAGTTGAGGCAATCTGGTAAATGTCCTAAGAGAAAAACACATCCGGGTCCGATTCGTCAAACGCACTACTTATTGTGGAGGGTCGTAGCGCGGTGCGGAGGACGGCAACGAATCGAAGGCTAGAGCAAAGAGAGCGCGCGCACCCTGCTGGGGAAAAAGCTCAGCAGGACCACTCCATGT
>OZ024856.1:28097638-28100138 GCA_964017155.1 Oasisia sp. SBJ-2009
TATGTTGGACACCTCGGAACATACGCACACAAACATGCACCCAGACACGCACACACCCATACAGACTCATAAACACACACACACTCACACCCCCACATACATACGCTTACACCCACTCATACTCACACCCACACCCACATTCACACCCACATGCGCATGCGCATGCACATGCACACGAAAACACACACACACACACACACACACACACACACACACCCACACACACACACACACACACACACACACACACACACCACACACACACACACACACACTCACACTCACACTCACACTCACACTCACACTCACACTCACACTCACACTCACACTCACACTCACACTCACACTCACACCCACGCACACGAACACGCACACGAACACACACACACACACACGCACGCACGCACACACACACACACACACACACACACACACACACACACACACACACACACACTCAGTCACTCACTCACTCACTCATCCATATGCACACGCACACGCACAAGCACATGCACACGAAAACACACACACACACACGCGCGCGCACGCACGCACGCACACACACACGCACACACACCGATAAATTCACAATTTGGAGGTACATCATTTCCGCTCACCGATAAGGCGCCACCGACCACAACTTGCTAATGAAACACCCGTTGAAATCTTAATAGCCAGGGAGACAACGTGGTCAAGCGTGAACTCGTGACCATGCGTTCGTGTCAGAATCTTTCCGCATGAGTTACGACGTTTCGGAACGCCGCCGGACTTCCTTGGAGCTGACGTTGTCACCGGTGAGCTTCTGTGACGTCGGCTGGCGACAGCAGTGACACTGTGACACGAAGAACACCGTCATTATCTCGTCCGCCTCTCAATTCATCAAATCAACGCACACAAAGACGTGGATGAAGACTCGGAGGGACAAAGTCAAAGACACTTCTACGAAATGCCCCATTTTAATACACGCACTTTCCCACGCAAGGAAGTATTAGTAATTGTTTTGTATAGACGCAGCAATGGCTAGCCAAAGAGACAGCAACAGTTATTGTATGGATTACGTATTTAATTTAATAATTCATAAATATGGATGAGGAAAAGTTAACCGATTCTTCATTAACGTTTTGCTGACAAAATTATATCGGGTCTGCTCAAATGAAGTTAGGATCAACGTTCACTGATCAATTTAATTTTGTGTAGTTGCATATTCCAGACAGAGCAAGACATGTGCAGAGAACACACGAGAAGACACACCTAAAGAGGGCGTAGGAACAAAAGAGTGGGCAGAGGAAGAAGAGGAAAACGGAGCGATAATGTTAATAGATAAATCTTAAGGGATTTGGTGAACACGCTAGAGCAATAATAAGGTAGACAAGGGTAGTATAGCCTTTTAAGGTAAAGCCTTATCACGTGCGCAAAAATTCTGAATGCCACAAAAGCACGTATGAAATGATGTTGACATATAGCTGATGCTCACACAGAAAACCACGCAACACGAGCCATAACAATATAGTTAAATCAATGTTTGTTTTAAATATTAAATTTGTATATACTTTGATCTAGTGTTTTTCGTATGGATGATATGGGACAAGACGATTTGTTTGCGTACTGGAACGCTAATATATATAATATTATATACTTTTACTTTCTAATCTGGTTTGTTTAGTTATTTAAAATAGTTTCCCATATTGGTAATACATAAACTTTTCGATAATATGAACACATTCCTAGATATATGTTAGCGTAGCTGCATGGTCGATAATGTGAAAGGTTTCCATTGGTGGCAACGCTAACCAGGTCTCATCTAACACTGGGTCGTGACAGATGGTGACGTCTCGTCAGGGAAGCAAAACCAATCAGGCGATGTTCTCCCACCATACTACTTTCCAAAGGGAAGAACGACACCCAGCAGATCAAATGCCGACTCTGGTAACATCTACTGAATACGACATTACCGTTTGACAAAGTCCCTACAAAAGATGACACGATGCGTGTTGACTTGTCGATCGAAGGCCGTTTATTTAATTAACATACGCCCCATGGCTGGTTCCCCGTACCCCATTGTCCCAACGGTCAGAAGGGGTTGTTAGCGTCATTGACGGCCCGGGGTCCACTGGCGTGTCCGGCAAGCGGTCATCTGGGTGACAACGCCAACAGAAGAAATCACCCGGAACACGTCAAGCTTAATAAACCGTTTACCGAAGGTGACGTTGCGCGGTCGAGGGTAAACGGCGCCCACAGCTGAGCAAAGGAGACGTCCGAAACACCCGGATACACACATAGTTTTAGAGGAAGACTTTATGCATATTTGCCAAATTACCAGGAAAGTTGTCAGTAGGCGCTTCACGTCGCTTTAGGCACATGTTGCTGAGTGGAGACGGTGATGATCGCATATGGAAATTTGGGCAATCCTAATAATCGTGGTTTAATAAACACTGTGACGTAATATCCGGTGAAGACGTACTACTACTATTTCAATTGTTTTTTTAATTTTCCACGTATT
>OZ024856.1:28105138-28210138 GCA_964017155.1 Oasisia sp. SBJ-2009
CCTGCAAGGTATAGTATATTTGATATGTGTGTGCAACGAAACATTGTTAAACATCCAGATGTTTGGGATTCGATCCATCGTTATTTTGAATACTGGACATGTTCGCTCACTCTACGTCTCTCCAATTCATTCAGTTGTATGAATGAGCCACTATACGAGACATTAGACAGCAGTACTGCACGAAGAATAGTCTTCGTGCAGTAATTACATTGGTGGTGTTCGATAAACAGATCTTCGAAACTTGGGTTAAGCACTTTGAATTGTCCGTCGATGGACCAGACCTATATATACCATGTCAAGGTGAAAAGATCAATATTTCTACCGTGTAAAAACTGTTTAAAAACGTTTTAAAAACAAATATGACCGACACCTGATACTCGCCGAGGTTCGCAAAGTTCAGCAATGCTGTCCATATCTCGTTTTGGTAAACAGTCAACAAAAGATCGGATTCAAACACGGAAGTGTGAGAAAAAAATCTAACGAAACACGCACACGCTCATGCACACGCACACGCACACGCAAACGCACACGCACACACACACACACACACACACACACACACACACACACATACATATACATACACACACACACACACACACACACACACACATATATATATATATATATATATATATATATATATATATATATATTACGCGAGATGCACAACACGATGCTTGTAATATCAGAATAAAAACAATATTATCGATGTAAACTGATCTGTGTGTCTGTTTCAGGGAGTGTTTTGTCCGGCGGGACAGATGTGTGTTGCAAAGAAAGCAGATTGCAAAGGAAAACCCTGTCCACCCGTGACACAGTGCATAGGTGGGTGTCCGTAGCGTGTGAACATTCACGTTGTGCTTAAATGTATAATTTATTAATACTTAAATTGATATTCACAAAGAAAATCTTACATTGCAATAATGTGAGTCTTTTAACAGTAACACAGGGCCTGCTAACGGCAGATATTTAATGACGTACACACTTTCTAGAGCTGTTGCTCAATGGAACAAGCTTTCTTAACAAACAAACTGGTGAAACCTCTGCAATTCGGATAACACACAAAGAAGATTGTTTGCTCGTTTTGGGGAAAATAAACTTTCACTTGGCAAAATAGACTTTCATTTGACCAAGTAGAATTTCACACGTAATACGAGTCTGAAAGAGAGACACTGGTCCATATTCACGACATTTGGTAATACTGTAAGGTTCTGAAAACCCAGCAGCACGACACGACAATGAACTTGACTCTTGCATTAAATTAAACACCCCGTGAATACGATTACTGTCTGTTTTAGTTCCCGACCCGAACTGTTGCAACGGTCGGCCGTACGATCACGTGAAACAAATCTGCTGCCAGAGAAGACTCTACAAGCGGGAGGATGACGTCGACTGTTGTATGGTCGACTCCATCTACAGGGTCAACAAGCCGTACAACGTCGTCAAGGAGATCTGTTGTCAGGGAGTCGTCCACGAGCGGCCGTGCAACGCCAAGTGCTGTGGCAAGAAGGTGTACGACTCTCTGAGGGAGATCTGTTGCGATGGGGTGCTCCAGGAGAGACCGCCCAACCCCGAGTGCTGTGGAATAAAGGCTTACGACTCGCGCAAGTTCGTCTGCTGCGGCGGCATGGTGCAGGAGAGACCAAACAACGCATTCGGGTGAATGCTTTCTCGGCAAAACATGTCATTCTCATTACAATGTGGGACTGGACTTCTGGGAAGCATGACAACGAGTCATTTATTAATAAACATTATTTCTGACGTCTCGAAACATACATGCTGGTGATTGTTTGACACGCGCGCACACACACAATCGCACATAAACAAACACAACCACAAATAACAATAACCACAGTGTATTCCTGACTATTTTCGAAATGTACTGTGTCATTAAAAATAAATAAACGAATAGAAACACCGCGATTATTGATCGTCAGCTTTCTTTCTTTATGAACATATTTAACGTTTAGCATATACACCTACGAAAACAATTCGTAAGCAAACCGAACTACCCATATCGGAAATTGAGTGACGCCGACACATTACCACCGATAAATTTATGCACTAGCTATATAGCAGTTAATAGTTAAAGGTGATCCTGAAATAATGAGAAGTGGAGAGAAATGTTATATTGAGAATCCATCAGTCATTTACGCGAATCGGGTGTTATTGTCACAATATAAACAACTGTAGTCTTTTTTGTTAACCGTTGACGACCATAGACCACTTTCTGACAAATGGTCAGTTTCACTCCTTGTCGACAGAACTTTGTCTTACAACACTCTGAGAGAGATCTGTTCTGACGGAGGGCCCAGGAGAGACCGTCCTACGCCAAGTGTTGTGGCAAGAAGACTTACGACTCGCGCAATACTGAAGTACTTGTGATCACCATACCAAGTTTGGCTAGCAAACACAACCTGACTGATGTTGTCATTGGTGACAGCATCCTCAACCCAACTAAAGTCGCTCGCAACCTGGCAGTTATGTTTGACAGTGCGTTCAATGTGAAATCCCAAGTATCAAAACGGTGCCAGGCAGATTACTACCATCTACATAGAATTCGTACAATAAGCGATTGTCTGACACAACATGCTACTGAACTTTTGGTTCACTTCCTCCCTTATATCGCGATTTGACTACGGAAAGAGCCTTCTCTACGGCTTACCGAACCAGCTTAGACAAGCTGCAGAGAGTACAAAATGCAGCAGCTCGAATTATGGTAAAAGCCTGTCGTTATGACCACGTAGCACCCCGTGCGATATCGTATTCAATACTAACAACGTACAAAAGCCAGTCATCTACCTGCGCTTAATTAGCTACCTCACCGAGCTGTTAGAGTTCTATCAGCTAAGCAGAACATTGCAATCTTCATCAGAGTCTCTACTGGTTGTACACAGGGCACGTCTCCGCCAGTTCGGCGATCGAGCGTTCTGCATCGCTGCTCCTACCCTATGGAATGATCTCCCACGCAATATGCGAAAATGTGACACCAGTTTAAAAGACTCCTTGAAACTCACTTATTCAAAACAGTTTTTTACTCATGAACTTTGGCGGACATTTAATATTGTTGCTCGATTGTCCTTTTTATGTTTACAGGATTTACGTATTTATTTATTTATTTATTAGTCTAAGCTATTTTTAATACTCTTACATTCATAACACTCTTCTTTTTATAAGGATATTTATTTCTTAATGATCATTTAGTTATTTGACAAGTCACCAGCAAATTCGGGTGCGCCCAGGCCATTACCAACGTCGCTGCCGACGTACAATTCCTGACGCAAGTCATGCAATGCACTCATCAGTCGCATCTGGTGTTTCCTGAAACATGCCAACGCCATCCCTATGCTCAAGAAGGCAAATATCGACCAGAGAAATGAGAACCATTACATACCAGTAGAGCGCAATGGCTCAGTGGTAGAGCTTCGGACTTTCGACTACGAGAACCCGTGTTCGAATCCTGTGCTGCGGTGTTAAAACCTTGGGCAAGTTTTTCCACTCTACATTGCTCCAGTTCACTCAGCAATATAAATGAGTACCTGGCTATAGACAAGTGGTGGATATGTGTATGAGCAGCCTTTCGCACATTAATTGTAGCATTTGGCTGGATGCTTCCCAGAGAAGTTGAGACGATATTCTCATATTTGATTGAACACGTCTGCCGGGGAAGTAAACTGTAAAACGCTTTGAGCAGTCCTAAGGATTGGATACTGCGCTATATAAACACTTACCTTTTACCTTTTTACCAATTTAAAACTTGCCGTTTGTCCGTTGACACAGATGAGAGAACATCACGCCGGTACCCAACCAACAAAGTACTGACTCCCCGTGAAGCAACGCATTCATTACGCAATTCTGCCACAGACGTCTCGTGCTCGAAACAGACTGGCACTACTTTACCCCGCCGACCTACTCCACGAGCAAGGCACCACCCTTCGCTTATTTAATGTGTTTCACCCTCGCTGCTGATGATTACGTTAGTACCAGGCAGCGGTACCCCTGGCTGATCAGTTTTCAAAACTGTGAATATAAGCTCAGCCAATTAAATCGCTTACGAGGACTGTATGGGCAGCCTTCGGCTATGTGATGATATTTTAAATGATTTTAGCCACATGCTGCTTGTATTCCATGCAAAGTTTGGGATGTAGAAGCAAATATTCGAATATACAATTTTTTCAGTTGCTCGTGCCTTTGGGTGGGTCGGTATACTAGAATTCCCTGAATATGTTTTATCCGTTTTGAAATTGGGGTGGGTATTTGCGACACATATTCTCATGGGTGATGCAGTCGCGATTGGCGAAGTCAGTAAACTAGTTCGACTCGGCTAAATGCTGAACTTCTCGTAGGGGACCTGCTAGGGCTAGTTTGCATGGCAAATAACACTGGCTTACGAGGATGGCATTAATTATTATACAGTAAATGTTTTATATTAATCTTAAACCCTGCTTACCATTATGTCTTTAATAATTTCATTTACATACTTATTTTATATTTAAATGCATTGTCATATATTTGTATGTGTGAAATGTCTAATACGAAAGGACGTGTTCGGTCCATTTCATTACTGTATGCGATATATTGTTCTCACGCTGTGTTACTTTGTAGTAATCAAGAACTCAAAGTGTTACAACATTTACTAAGACATTACAAATGGAAACGTACGATGCGTTGAACGCATGAGCAGCCCGATAGATATTTGTCTGGTACCAGTCAACGCATGACATGAAAAACGTATATCACCCAAACGAGCCACTCCTGTGACACACCCAGAAGGCAGATTGTATTTAGGCCACTGGAGGCACCAAGAGGTGTGGGCGAACAACACATTGAAAGGACCCAGCACGACCTACGACACCGTGAAGAACTGCTGTGCCGGTCCATCGCATAATCGTGTTTATCGGTTGTGTATAGGGTGATTCAGTACGTGACTTTATATACATCTAGTTGATTGTACCATTCAGCGCCTGGTAGTAAATAACCAACATGTCGGTATGTATTTGTAATAACGGTAGCAGCCAGAGCCAGGTACGAAATGTTGCGTCACCTCCACTAAAGCAGAAACGAACGAAGTATATGGGTGGGGCTGAGCCGAGCTTCAGCATCAGCACCAGCATCATCATTACATCAAAACACGATCGAAGCCCTAACTAGTTGCTCCAGCTGATGTTCGCCAACACACTCAATCAAGTCCTCCGAAATCCTCTATTTGCACCCCATTATATTCGTTAAAATCCCGTTTTCATACTCAGATTTATTAGGTGATAAAACCGTGTCTGTCCTCCAAATATATTCCTGGAGGCAGTTGCCCTATTTTTCCCCCGTGTGTGCGAAAGTGCACATTCTTCTACGTATCTCTACATGGAATTCCCGATGATAAATGCACACACATTAATTATACACCTAGCATTACTTTGACTCGGACATCTGACTGAGTTTTGCAAGGATTTACAGTGTAGCGTTTCTATACACGTGTAGTTAGACGCCCACAAACTGTGTAACACTGTAAACGTAGCGATTTACTACGAGTCATTAGGCTTATATCGTTCTCGTAGTATTGGCTGTCAAGATAGTTAGTTGAATCTGCAGGTGGTGTAGCACGTGTGATTGGGGCGCCAACAGGTGCCACTAGTCGATGATGTACTAGTGTTTAAACTGCAATACATTTATTCCCTCATATAAATGGATCAAAGACCTATTCACCTTGAGTGGCTCGAAGGACGACTTTAGGGCCAACACCGTTGTCAACACCATTGGGCGTCGTCAACGGTCTCTTAATTGTCATCGCGCAGACGTGTCTTGTTGACGAGCCACTAGCTGAGACGCCCGTGACGACAGCACTCGCGACACCCATTGAATGACGGGGTATATAAACACACCCCGTCACTGGGTGAGGCAGAAGATATACGCTGATAAATAGACACTGCCATTTCTGGAAAATGTAAGTAACCTGATCGAGGTTGTTCATAACCTGGTGGTAGAAACTAATGTGTTAAGTAATGTCGTGACACTAGCTAACTCTTGTGGTGTGTTATCAGATTTATTCATTTTAATTATAGCATCATCCGATATTCGGTATGTCAAATATAGGACTGTTATGTTAATGATAGACCGATACGAGTAACTGAACATCCAAACATTCACTAATATATGAGATATTTTAATAAAAGGTAAGTAAAGGTGAGTTTCTATATAGCGCAGTATCCATTCCTCAGCATTGCTCAAAGCGCTCTACACTTTCTATCCCAACAGACCTGTTCAATTGAACACTATTTCGGATCTTCTGGGAAGAATCCAGCCTCGCTGCAATTAATGCGCGAAGACTATTCGTACAACGTATAAGTACTTCGTAAAGGTCAAATACATTTGTACAACAGGGCCTACTGTTGTTTATATGGTTGCTATTTTTGAGATTTATTTGTATTGAACTGTTTGCTAAATTTCACTGTAAACGATGTTTACTGGGCTTCTCTGTCAAATGGCTGATACCCTGCGTATGTCATTTCTTATGCAGGGCTACGAGAATGGCCATACATTGGTTGGCCGCGGCAGTCGCGTGTCTACTCATGGTCACCAGCGCTATAGCTTGCGGAGGCCTGGACGTGGCTATTGCAGAATCAGGTTCGTTCAGTGATTCTATGACAATTGTTATACTTTCTGTCATAGTTTTTAATTCCATTTTTGGACAAAGTTAACAAAAGTAATAGCTAACCGTAATATAATGTTTAATTTTAATGATAGCACATCAATAGGGTCTACACATAAATTATGAAAACATAATTATTCTGTTCTAAAGATCTACATTACGTTTTTACCTTTCTTGTGCGGTTCAAAATCGTGCTGAAGATTACACCAATTTGTATCACTATTTCAATCAACACAGCGAAACAGTAACATGCCACGAAAGTATACTATTTGCATAATTCGTGTCTTAATACGTTCAAATTAAATAAACATCATATCGCGTTATCTTCCATATCTATTCTAGGGAGAATAGAAAAACAAAACATATTGATAAAAACAAATTGTTGTTACCGCATTTAGAAGAAAATAATTATGTCTAACAAAGTAGGCATGCCATAATTATAAGTAAAACCTAGGACAAAGACGAGTTTAGCAAAAAACAACCGACGACATAGACGAGTTACTTCAAAAGGACAACATAATTAGAATTACACACGTTTGCGTTTTTGTTGATACAGTAAAATATACACTTCACACAACACATTTGACATCTGAACACATATGCTAAGCATTGAACCCTTTCGGCTAAGTTGACTTGCGTGGTTACTGAGTCAAACCTATTTCAGCGGGTCCCCGACTCCCCGCGCTGTGCAAACTGACGTCTGACGTTGGTCCGTGCGATGGGAATTTCCCTCGATGGTTCTTCAACAGCAAGAAGGGGATGTGCGAAAAGTTCCTGTACGGCGGTTGTGGCGGCAACAAGAACAACTTCAAGACGAGACAAGAGTGCGACAAAACTTGCTGGTGTCCACCACAATGCGATTGCTACTGCAAGTTTGGTTTCAAACACGATGAATATGGTTGTGAACTCTGCAGTTGCATAGACCCATGCGAGGTAAGAGGTGATCGCTTGAATTCACAATGTCCCCATATATATGTTATGTACTTCGTAGAAAAGGCTTGGTTATTACCACTTATTTGTGGGAAAATAAATTGTTACAGTGGCGCCGGTGGGTGATGGACGGTGTTGAACCAATATTACATGTTACTTCGTGTATTCTGTTTCTTTATCATATCACGTGACAGATATCGACGACGAACATACTGACCAACGAATACATTATATAAAATAAGTCTGCATCATGTCAAGCACCATGTCAACTATACAAATAGAGTATTCTCTTATATGCAACACAGCCATATTACATGTGTCTACTTGAAACCTCTATATTCACGATTTACTGTAGTTAACGCACATACCAACATAACAAATGCTAGCCCTAAGAACTATTTCACGCAAACACAAAATTATTGTGTATAAAGCAATCGCTACATGCACGGGTATATAGTGTATTAAATTACTGTTGTTTTGGTTTCAGGGAGTGTTCTGCCCGGCAGGTCAGATGTGTGTAGCGAAAAAGGTGCAGTGTTTCCGGTCGCCATGTCCTCCTGTCACAGAATGTGTCGGTAAGCACCAGTGATGTCCAAACCGACACGGGTGAATATCCCTATTTAACTATATGTCTCACCGCTGTCGACATTTATACACTATGGAGCATCCATGATTTCATCAAGACAGTATTTGTGCAGAAAAACACACCGTTTTAAAACAGAGCTGAAACGACGTATACTGCATTACATTATTGTTCAACAGACAACATGACTTAATTGCCTAAAGCTTGTTGTCGGTTAAGAGTTTTACTTAAGACTATCCTAGTTCTTCACCGAATACTTCGGATTGACACATATATCACACCATTAATACTTGCGCTAGTGTATAGAATTAACATAACCCATTATGTTTGTAGTAGCACCTTTACGAAACCACCGAGTAAAGAAGGTTAAACCAAAATATAAAAGCGGAATATGTTCACAGATTTCGTCGTGTATTTTGTTGTTGAAATTATGGTTTTATGAGATTTCTTTATGACAAGAAACGTATGTACGAGAAAGGTTCTAGTGACACGTGTAAGCAGTAATGTTTGCTCTAGGAGATGTCGTGTCGCTGTAGTAATGGACTTCACATAAGTAATCGTTATCAGCAGTGTTAGCAAAGAAAAAGCTCGACAGAAGTCACGCGTGATTGTGACGTAAACAAATATACGTGTTGCGTAGTGACTACTACGGCACAACCAAAATGTTGCGCATGACATCCGCCAAACATTGCCATTGCCAACGATGTTGGTAGCATTAAATACAGGCCATTGCCGCATGGCATCTCACAGATTAACAGCTGTCACTTTACAAACTGTGTCTTATGTTTTTATCGAATGCTTGCACGTATTCGGCATCCATTTTGTGTGGTTTGACGAAGGTTTTGCTAGACAACAATTCATTTGATGGACATGACAATTAAACGCGCGTAAAATGACTCCGTTGGCAAATAAGATCGATTATTTCAACACGATTACATTTTCCAAGTAACTCATCGTCGTTTCATCTGTTTCAGTTCCCGACACGAAATGTTGCAACGGTCAGCCGTACGATCATGTGAAACAAATCTGCTGCCAGAGACAACTCTTCAGGCGGGAGGATGACGTCGACTGTTGTATGGTCGACTCCATCTACAGGGTCAACAAGCCGTACAACGTCGTCAAGGAGATCTGTTGTCAGGGAGTCGTCCACGAGCGAACGTGCAACGCCAAGTGCTGTGGCAAGAAGGTGTACGATTCTCTGAAGGAGATCTGTTGCGATGGAGTGCTCCAGGAGAGACCGCCCAACCCCGAGTGCTGTGGCAAGAAGGCTTACGACTCGCGCAAGTTCGTTTGCTGCGGCGGCAGAGTGCAGCAGAGACCAGACAACGCGTTCGGGTGATCTGTGGATGACGACATCGTTAACACGAACAATGACGCTCATTCCATATAACGTAGCATAATAACACGACAGGTATAATAAAGTCATATACTCCACCGTTTCTGTCCTTTATTTTTATCTGCTACAATCGCTTTACAAATGTTCCGTAAATCCTGCAAATGGCGCTGTACTAGTGGACAAACGTTCAGGGCACTTTTGTAATTGTGATAGTTAAATATTTTATTGGTTTCAGCTATAACATTCAGATTTGAGAAATACGAAACAGCCCGAATGACAGTTAGCGCGGGGTAGCGAAATATTTACTTATTTCAGTCGAATCAAATACATCAGCTGCATAGTAACACTTCAGCAGTTGTCAAGGAACGCGTTCAAACAGTACGTCAGCAGGCGTTGTATTCATGTTTTCACGATGTTTCTCTGCTGTATCGTGGTACCAGTCGGCACTTGCCAATAAATCAATCTAACCTATAAATAACGGATTCATCGCCCATTTATACGATCCACCTGTTCGAGTTTTATTAACACACCTATGTGCACCCATGGCTTCGCATAAATCAGCACAGCTCAACGGCCAGTAAAGTTCTCCAAACATCGTAAACTTGTGAGTAAGTATCTTGGCAATATCTAAGTTAAGTAAATTCTTAATGTAGTGACGTTTGGTTGTAAACAAACCAAACATTGTAATAAAAAGGGTATGTAGAAGTGCTTATATAAAATTCATGTTCAGCTTCATTCAAAGCGTTCCTCAGATGAAATTAAATGCCATAAAATTCAATTCATGTCACAGATAGTAAATCCACTCATAATCCTGAGAATCCAGCATTCCCGAAGAAGTTAGAGGTGCCATTGAAATCTATCTTTACGAGCAAAAGTGAACTTTGTTACAGTTTACATTTCTGTAGTTCACGTATGATTTGCCATATAGTAAAATTATTAATACATCTAAAGAAAACCTGCTTATTATATTGCTAAGAAAAGCGCAGGAACACAGATCAAAATATAATTCTTTGGCTTACAACAGCTAAGACACGCATCTTGGCAATTCTCAGAAGTAGCTATAGTGCGTCCTTTACATATCACATTTTGTTTGCAAACAGACTATCCCTTGAAAACGACACACTGCAGTTACGTTGGTAAACGTCACGTTGAAGATCGGGATCTCTTCTGTTGTTTCACGTCATGTTCCAATACGACATCAGCACATCGCTGACAGAGTTCGTTTTCCTTTATGGCCGTGTACCTTCGACATCGCTGACATTCGTAGTTCTCGGCTGGGATTACTACCAGCAGGTAATGCTGCTCGTCCACACTGCCATCTGGTGGATAAAATAAAGTATTACATTTAGTACAGTGCACGGTTTGGGTGGTTTTTGTCTGAACACATTTAAATGCGTCTGACGACCGTTTTCCGAATATTTAAAAAATGCCATAATTATATTTTCCAAATCCAAGATAAATAAAATTTAATAATGTAATTACGTTCAAATATCTTCAAAAATCCATCGATTTATATGATAATAAAAATGGATTATAAAATAACAGAAGGACAGCACTCAGTGATATGTACAGTGTAACCTATGCTGTCTTTGTCAAGACATGACCAATATACTTGTTTTGATAAATGGAAGTAAGCCCATACTAGCTCTAGATTATACCATACATAATTATTTCTATGAAACTGTATGATAACGCCACCTGGATTGATCAGCCTGGTGATGCCTTTGAGCGTGGTTGATTCGTCAGGCAGGACAGCCGGAGGGTGGTTGAGAAGAGACACGGTGGAACACTGCAGCACTTCAACCAAGCTGGACCAGTTCGACGTGCTGTCTTCCTGTAGTGTCTGTCAAGAAGACAACAAATTAATCTCAGATGCTAAGATGCAGTGAAACACAACACATTTAGTTGGAAACAAATCACCTATTTCCCATGTCTTAGACATGTTACAAAGATTAAGTTATTTGTATATTGTTTTATAAACAGGATACTTGAAATTCTACAAGTTCTTACCAACCATGTCTCATCATGATTCACATTCTAAAGCTGCTACATCTGTCCCAGGGTTCTTAGAATACCTTCCCAAATTCATAAGCATACGACAGGTTTGTTGATACTCAAATGTGAAGTGCCTGAATAATATATTATGTAGCATGCACAGTTGATTTAACGAAAGTGCCTACTTGATTAAAATCTACAAAAGAATTACATTTGATTGTTGGATTGGATAATTTGCATATGTGAATAGCCTAATGTCACGCTACATACAGCAAGACCATTTCTGGGTGTTATTACTGACTCAGATCTGGTTTAAAATAATTTAATGGTTTGGCCATACAATGAATTAACATAGTTTACACAAATATGTAAGCACATAAAGTCAGATATTAGGTCAAATACTTCACAATATGATGCCGAAACAAGACGAAGAAACAATACACTGAGACAGGTCTTATAAGTATGTCCAGGTAAATCAAGTCAATACAGTACTTTAGTTATCTGCCTCCTCTTAGTACCTGTAGAATATCATGCAGTTTTGGGCTCACTGCTATAGCAAGATCGAACTCTACTGGGTTCTCGGGTCCAATCTCCTCATTGAAGGTGTCCCTGAGGCTGAGGGCCACGTCAAATGTCTGCTGAAGTTGTGGATTGTTCCACTCACTGTGTGGCGTGAACCAGGACGTGTGGAAGAGGCTCTCATCCACTGCAGCAGAACATCACAGTTGAACAGACATTTATTTTGATCCAAGATCGTGCCAAATTTGACATGAGGTTTATATATCTTTTTTTACAATGCAAATGTTTTATTTAACTTTTTTTAATAACTTATAATAAGTATATATCATTAAAAAAAATTCACAGAGTAATGATAAATATACTACTTATGTTTAATACATACTAACAGCAAGGTTAATTGCCCACATAGCAGTCATACTGTTAAATCGTAATTACAGTTTTAAATGTGCAGGTTTTTATTTCAGTGCTAAAAAAAAATTCGATTAAAAGTTCACAATGTAGATGAATGAAGATCAACTGTGTCAGTCTAAAAATAGTCGTGAAAATACTTAATAAATATCACATATTCACTTTCTCCTTTTTTTCTAAACATATTTTATTAGCAAAAAGTGCATTGTATTATACATTAAAAATTGACAATGTGGACTGACTGCAAAGGTTTAATATGAATTCATTGTTTTAAAATAATACAAGGAGCTTAGCAAATATGCCACAGACCTGCATTGTAGGGATGGTACTGGTAGATCTCTTCAGCCAGGTGAGGAACCACTGGGGCAATGAACTTGGTCAGTGCTTCCAGCAGGTAATACTGGACCGTCTGGGCTGACTGTCTACCCAGGTTGTCATGGAGACTGCAGTATAACCTAGAACATGATGGGGAGCAGGAATTACATCTCATGAAACAGAAAGATTAATCATTTGTAATTATATCTGGTTATAAAGATTTAGGTTTGCTGTGCTTATGGTACGTTGACTTACACCCACATAAAACTGTCTTTATTCACTGATGAAGTTATGATACATTATTATTCTGTTGTACACACGATATACACATGCCTGTATGCATATATGCATGCACGCATGCAAGCACGCACACACGCACGCACGCACACACATACGCACACACACACACACGCATACTTCAAATACAGATAACAATGTGTAATTTTCAATGACTGAAGCTAGTTCCTACATTAATATAAATGACATTCATTAAAAATGTACAATCAGTTCGATTGTTTTTGCTCCTCGCGTTTCAGACTAATTTCACGAAAAAGCAAACCTACGAAGTATCCCCTGTGACATGCTAACTCGTTTGTGCAAATGTGTGGCTTCGTTTTTATTAAATAAACAGAAAACTCAGAAAAAGAGTATTTGCTATCATAGCCGAAACTCGAACCGGACATCTGTGTTACCGTGACATCCGGAAAAGACTGTAGCTTGAAAATCTCGCGTGAGCGAAAACGAGCAGTGAGATCGACCTTTGACCCGTCCATGCTGTCAGTCCTTCGATAGACTGTTTACTATAATTTATAGAGTCGCAATATTCCCGTTCTTTTGCTGTTTTTTGTTCAACGATGGGACGCCCGCGTATGTTTGCGACCGAATCGGCAAGGAAACAGGGAAGTGCACAAAGAGCCGCAGAAAGACAGAAACAGCGGCCGTGCGCACACGTGTATTTGGAAAAAGTTATAGACTTGTGCAAGTTGTGGAATCAAATGACATGTACGACAGGTTAGTACGGCTTCAACCATTTCACATTGTTTTAATATTGCGTGTGCCAGCTGACAAAATTGTTTTGCTATTAAATTAGTCGACGGTATTAGGCCATTTAGGGTCATTCCGAGTGAACGCAAATAAAATTCCATAAATTGGTTGCTGTCATCGACGTCTTGGACTTAGTCTTAGACTTAGATTATTTTTGAATAGATCAGTACTAATACAGTATGATGAGAGCCTTTCCCGTTTTGCATTTGGTAAGATTAGCAAGAATCCAAAATTTGAGCGTTGTAGCTTAAATAGGTTTCAAGTTATGGCACTTTGACATTTGACAGGTTGTTAAAAATAAATAATTTTATTTACATTTAATTCACTAGTCAATATATTCTGCAATCTTGAGCCTGTGTCAGTGAAATTGTGGTGAGTTGATCTATATAATATAGAGATTAAATAACTACAATTAGAATATAAATACAGTGTACGGTTAATGTACAGCTAGGTGATACAAATCATGATTAAGATTTATTCAAAATATTACTCGCGATAGGGTTTTCAGACCCTGATTGTGAGCAGAATACACATACCTTAGACATAAATTGATAAATTGTACATATTTGGTATATAAATGTGCAAATCGGAGGAATATGGCAGGTCTGGTTGCCTTAATTATGAATCTATACATGTATATGCAAAGATGGTATGTTATTATATTTCTTAAAATATGACCAACTTCCGACCCAAACATTTCGATGAGGCGTAGCTTGTATTGTCACAAAACCTTTTCTATGTGTAAGCTCATTCCTATAATTCAAATAACTAGTAAAATAAGTCTCAATATCCTTCCGAGCTTCCTTCACAACAAAAATGGTATACGCCTGGGTGCCACAATTTTTAAAATAAATTGCTCGTGATATACTATGACACAAAATTGTAACTTTTGTCATGATTTAAAGGTAAAGGTAAGGATTGCTCAAAGCGCTTTTTACACTTTACTCCCTGGTAGTTCAATCGAAGACCATCTCGGCTTCTCTGGGAAGCATTCAGCCATGTAGCAATTTTGCGAAGACTGCTTGTACACAAATAGTCATCACTGTTTATAGCCAGGTACTCATTCATACAGCTGGGTGAAATGGAGCAATGTAGTGTGAAAAAAACTTGCCCAAGGTTTCACATGGCAGCACAAAATTTGAACCCGGGTCCTCTTATTTTAGAGTCTGATGCTCTACCCCTGAACCACTGCGCTAATACTAGCAACCTTTGTTTATGACCAATATTAAAGAAAAACTGTTAGTCTCACAGACTGGTACATTTCGTCATGATGAATTTTCAGTAGTATGCCTGCAGTGCAATTGTGAGGAACACTAAGCAGGTTTTCAGCTCACTTAGTCTTCATGGCATTAAAATTAACTGATTTTAGTAACAGTTTATTGTAATATTATTTTGCCTAAAACCACTAATGACATGTTATGGTCCTGTGCAAGTTAACAAACACAATTTGCAGTGTTTTGTGGTGAAAAACTCAGCAGTGATTAAGATTAACAAAAATATATTTCATTCAATATTACAAATTAACTATTCAGGGCTGTATAGTCCAAAGGACCTGAGGACCTCTTGGGCCAGTGTTGATGATTAAATGTCCATTTTGATGTGTTTACAGTAATGCTCACTGGTTTGGTTATGTTTTATTTCAGATGTCGCAAAGACGTTGCCACTCTGCAGCCTGTTACTATATGTGAACTTTTGTGCATGACATTGAAGAAATTGTGACTGATGAGTACAGACGATGAAGACATGACACTGATGACAAGAGCGGAAGACGTCACTGGCAAACCATTCTGCATTGTGTACAAAGAATGCCTTTTGGAGCTTGCCAGAATGGAGGTAATCATTGGTATTTGATATTCATAAAATATCATCATGACACAAGTAACTGCATTTTAAAGATGTTTCTTAAAAACTATTCATTTTGTATAATGGCAAGAAAGATGTTATGTTTGTTTTGATTATGTTTAAATTGATGAAAGTGTGGTGTATATTGGTTAATTATATGTTGCCATATTTATGTTACAAACATAGAAATTAATATTATGGAAATTATACATTGAAATACCATTACATCATGCACTATAATTGGTATCAACTGCATTCTGATTGGGCAGGCTGAGTAGAGTGGAATACATAACTATCTTTACAGAAAGCACTAATTAATGCCCACCTATGTCACTGCATTCACACAATTTTGCTGTGTTTGTGGTCATCTCATATGAATAACCAGAGAAAAATATGCCAACTAGGTGATTATGGTGAAGAAACATTTAATTCATAATTACAAACTTACAACATATTCAAAATTATTCATTATTAGCCCCATGAAATTATGTGTAATAATTATTTGTCACAGTCGTCTATTTGCCTATTTGTGTAGATGGATAGATTATGCAAAGTCAAAGGGTGCAGGCTTCCCTATGACCTGAAAATAAAACGAGTTTCAAATATGCGGTACTTCTGTCATTGAGTAACACAAATTCTTTATACTAATCAGTTCTGCTGGTAAAACAATTATTACAATTGTTGTCACATACACAGCTATGCACGGTTGTAACGTTTAAAAAAATTAAACGGCTTAACCAGTAGAGCATTATATATGTTAATATGCATCTAAATTGTCAGCTTAGGTATATATTATGAATTTTATTCATCTGCCAGTGGAAGTTTTTGTGCCCCCTAGAATTAATTTCTGAACCTGCTCCTGCGTATGATAGTTTATTTGTCTGCATGAGGTTTTTGCAGTAATGGGTGTCCTGGATAGATTGTATATTGTTGGAATCACATGTGGGCTAAAGTAAAGACAACATAAAGTAAAAACATTTTATTGAAACTTTTGACAAGATTGACTACAACATAATGGCAAGCACTACACATGATATATGTATTTATTTTTAATATCACATGCACATCAGATAAAAAAAAACAATCAGTAAAATATAAAATTAGGAAAAGGTTGAACACATGTATGGTATATATATATATATATATATATATATATATATATATATATATATATATATATATATATATATATATATATATATATATATAGATATATATATAAACAAACAGTTACTTTTATAACGATTCATTCATTCACAAAAATATCCAGCACAAATACATAGTATGTCAAATACTGGTTAGTTAAAAAACATTAATCCCATTTATTAGGCTTTAAAATGATGCCTTTACCCGAAATGACATTACAAAATCCTGGCAATTTACCTAAAATTGTAAAGTTTACTCATAATGCATGCATTATGGATATTACTGAAACATGCTGTAAATATCTTATTTTTTACAGCAGTAGAACACAAATTGATGTTTTATTAAACATATTTCTCTTGACAAGTTTGCATACAAGTTTCACTTTGGCTTGAATGGCAGACTCATCTGACAAGATTTTATAAATGACTTGTCCAAAATATTTACAATGTGACAAAGTTTAACTGGTTAACTCCTGAAGTAATTGTCTTAGAAAGATTTGACTTTCTAGATACAAAGTACATATACATACTATATACATGTAATGTGTACATATTAAATAACAATAATAACAAATAAAGTACACTAAGTTAACTATAATTATGATGATTACACTAGTCATGGTCCTCGCCATGTGGCTGAGAGTTACATGTGCAATCACTACCCCGGGTATGTGTTTACTCACCTGTATGAAGAGTACCGGCTACAGATAGTGGTAGATATTATTACTTTATATAGTTAGTCTTTGCATAATAACATAAGTGTGGCTGAATGCTTCCTACATTAGTAGATATGTTGTTTGATTTAACAGATCTTAGTAAAGTGTAACATATCTGGCATGTAGAGTTTACGATATGAATACCAAATACCAAACAATTCTATAATTGACTTTTGCTAAATGTATCATCACATATGATATCATAAATGTCACAGCCATGTTAATTGTCACTTTGTTTCTTGCACAGGTAGATGTGGATGCACAGAAAATGTCAGGTACCTGGCATGCAGTACCATTAAAGAGAGTGAACTAAGTAACACAGTAATGCCATCGATATCCAAGCCGATGAAGTTCACCAAAGAATGCCGAACCTATCTTATAGTGTTGAGAGAGGTTGACCGAAGGCTCATGCCATATTTGCCAGACCATGGTACCCACTGTTCTACCACAAACTGCAAAGCTAGTCAGATATCACCATATTCGCATGTCAAGCAACCTGCATTCTATATGGGTCTCTGTTCAGTTTTGGTAACTGACTGGCCTGGAAGTCAGTGCACACACCATCAGTACAGGGGAGTCTGTTATGGATGCAACACACGACTGAGATCACTCGGTTGATATTCACATGACATTTGATCTGCGTCTTGCACAGCCCATGGTTGTGGAATCTTGTCCGGGATCTTGGATGGTATATAGCTTATTAACTTGTTGACCTAGTGGTGGTGTTCAGTTTCCTGGTGAGTGTTGACCTGAAAAGAAAAGCATAATATTCAAACTCAGTAAACAAAAACTGGCATCATGGTATTAGAGTTGTCATTATGGAGTGTTCTTTGCCATAATCAATAAATCTACAGCTGTATAACATAATATTTTATGTATGACCTAAAGCATTCCACAAAAAAGGCAGCAAGAAATATTTGGCTACAGCAGCATGTACAGGTTGATATCTAAGCAGGGTTGTAATTTATTAGGTCTGTATTGTCATTACATGAAAGTAAAATTACCATGCTATTTTTAAATGTAGGGATGCCCTACATCTTATATATTATTATAGAATTATATTTACTCCCAAGCATAGCGCATTCATATTTTCTGTTTTATTTTCAATATACAATTTTGTGTCAGGGTATGTCATGTAATAACTACTGCATGTTATATTTGAAATTTTATGGCTTAGCTGGATGTCAAAGTAAATGTTGGAAGTGACAAAATAAGGTGTTGTTGTGATGCCAACAGTATATTTCCTTCACTGAATATTCAAACATGTCTACCTTCTTCAGAATGAATAATAATTGATTTTATAAATTTATTTCTGAGTTATTGTTGTATGCTGAATAGTTTTTTAAAGGTGTTGACCGAAGTCTATGTGGACACTGGACTGGACACACTTAGTATAACATGCATTACACAACTGCAAAGGTTATCCTAGTTTTCCATATCCGAGATATTATGAAAATGCTAATGAAAGCAAATGTGTATTGAAATGGGCATATTAAAATATTTATAAAATGTATACATTGTTGATTGTTAAAATGTTTAATTCACTTGGAGTGATCAGACGTTGGCCTCTTGCAAACTACGTATCCTCCATGCATTTGCCCGACACAAGTGATTGCATTAATCTTAGTCCCTCCTCTGCCTCGTCTCACTTGCATTGTAGTGTGGCCCATACTAATATATCATAATTTGAGTTGTATTATGCATTCATATATTGCTGTGATGAAAAGATAAAGATTAGAACAGCTGGCATATGTGAGTTGAAAGGTATCAGGTATTACATAGACTACAGCCAGGCATCACTGACCACAATGGAAACAAGTGCAAGAATGTTATGTGTAATACTTGCATATGGTGTACACTGGCTAGTAGCTATACAAGCATTTTATATTCATGTTTACCTTTTTGTATATTGAATAAATTCATCACCATCATGGTTGTCATACATTTTTTAATTATTATATAATTATAATATTATTATTATATAAAATATAATGCAAATCAGCAACATCCAGCAATCATAGTAAAATGTGAGTCACAAAACACTGTTTAAATAATTGTGATAACCAACATAATTCTTCGTTTGACGTTCTGTTGCACGAGATAACGGATGCTCCCCACGGTGACCATCACCCGGAGCCTAGCTACTGCCAACGTTCCGAAGCCAATGAGATATCATTTCGTCCCTAACGTCATCTACACTCTCTAGATATGTACTTTTGCAATTACACAGCTTATGAACAAGATCCTGCGTTATCAAATACAATACATATAAACTTATCAATAAAGGCTGTATGAGTGTATCTGGCTGAAACTAAGCGATGCCGATGCCGACTGTCAAACTTTAAAAATAATCTAACAAGTTAGAGAATCCAATATATAATGAAGTTCACAAGTTGCAGTTCTTGTTGAATTAGCCCACGACTACTCGCCCTGGTTGCTAACTGCAATAAAACACTTAATACATACCTTCACAGAAGAAACACTTCGGAACGTTCGTCACGACACGCAAAAGCACATGCGGTTTGTTATTGTGCCATAGGATGCCGATCTCGTATAAAACACGTGACCCAAAAAGGGCAGGACGTCTACACCGGCTAATGGTTTCGTCAGTTATACCCGGTGTAACGACGATTCTTTTTTGCCGAATAAAAAAAGATAAGTACGCATTTTAAAATTAAACTGATTGCGCATACTAGTTAAACTATTGAAACATTACACATCAGGACATAAAAGAAAAGGATTGGCGATGGGCAAAACGAAATGATTGTCAACCTTTAAGCTCTGTTTTCAGTTAAATGTCAGGCTCAAGGTGCAGACAAATGGCAGCAGTCAGCAATGTTGTGCCATATCTGCTCTTTGACGCATATGGCATGGATGCAACATTAATATTCACCAGCTCGGAAGAACAAACTAAGATAGCGTCATCTGCTATCACTATCATTTGATATGCAGCACATTATTGTTTCCTATAAGAAAGCATTAAAAATTATGCATAGCTTGTCTACTGAGATATTTATATTTACTAGGTCTGGCATTGACGGCTGTAAAATTAAAAAAAGAAATGTATAGGATACCTGTGTCTATGAACAATGTATGCATGTACATAATCACCTGTCTTTGGTGATGTGATTGTAGAAGCTGACTTGGATGTTGACAAACTTCTCGATGAGGTTGAGAGCTCTCGTGTAGTTGAACTGGTCATACATGTCTGTCACCTGCAATAAATGATCCCTCATCAAAGATGCTCACATGACTACATCAAGGTCTGACTAATTCAGACAAATCGTATGAACTTGTTCAGAGTTTTCTGTCATAAAATTAATGGTTCGTTTGGGATCAAATAAGATAGGAAACTAGTATTGTTGACATGGCAAAATACAAGAAACAACATATTGTGAGATTAACACATAGATCAGAATCATGGACATATAATTATATTTGGCTACATTAGACAGGTTGCTTTATAAAGAGGTAGCATAGGATTAGTGTTCGTCAGCCATATTCAGTTGTTTCCTACTATAGATATGATGTATACTGGAACCATCTCATACCATGGCGATCCATTATACACTGGTGACAATTCTAGTAGCTATTACTGATACCTGTGAGCAGAGTTTGTGCAGACAGTGGAGTAGATATTTGTCCTGAAGTGTCAGTTGTTCAAATGCCACTAGGTCGTTGGTGATGTCAAAGTCGTGTAGATTTCCCATGATGAATCGCAGACATTTTCTCACCTAATGTGCAGAAGGCAGCAGTAACATTTTCATTACAATACTATAAAAGCATCAATTTTTTGATAAATTGATGACATTCTTTTTTTTACTTTTTATGGCATTTTTAAAAATCTTGTTAAAATGTGACGGCAGATTATGGAGTACATGCAAACAGTTGCAAGAATGATTCCATGGAATATGGGCCTATTCCTAAAGTTATTAAAATATTCTTGTTCTTGTTCATTGCTTCTCAATAGTATACAAAATGCCTATTGGACATAACATAATAATTTAGGGTAGAAAAGGAAATGACTGGAAATGTTGAAAACACTTTCAATTAATTATAAACTACATAGCAACAGTAGAGTTTACCTTGAAGATTTGTTCGTTACACTTGTGTAGAATTGTGTCGCCAATGTAGACTTGTGGGTCAAGGTTGGACAGTGCGGCCCACCACCGCAGTAAGTCCGCCCCGTAGGCTGGCTTCACCTTCCGGTCCTGAACCACAAGATACTGTGTGTTCTAGTGCCTCATTAATCAACTCTCTCTCTCTCTCTCTCTCTCTCTCTCTCTCTCTCTCTCTCTCTCTCTCTCTCTCTCTCTCTCTCTCTCTCTCTCTCTCTCTCTACATACACATATATGTATATATATATATGTATATATATATTTATATAAATATAGATATACATACATACACTAAGTTTGGTGCACTGTTTGTCAAACTTATGTACCAAGGTCTATCCCATTCTCTCTATGTCACTGGTTTTCTTGAACCATTGGCTTTAGATTTATTAACTGGCACTGTAGTTGAAAAGAAGTAGTTATTTTTAGTTTTTTTTATACTTTTTTCAGTAATTTTCGGGATGGTGCAAATTATGTTAAAATTATTATTTGCTGCACGCAGTGCAGTATTTGGTGATAGGTGGTAATGGGAGAGGCTCAAGTTACTGTAAGAACAAAAACTGTTAGGTTTGACTTGTAGCTCTGAGAGTGGTTGTGAGCCAGCATATTCTATTGTGCAAAATATGAAAGTAACTACATAACTTGATATTACAAATATGAACAAATAAATGTGGTGGATTGAGAAATAGGAACAGAAGTGTGTGAATCGCGGGTGAAACTGGTACAGTATATTCTGTCAATTACTGTGATGATGTCATCATATACAAAATGTTTTATACCATGATCAAGTTAAATCAGAGGTCACTTGAACTCTATGAGCATCAGCTTAGAAGTTTTATTAATTATTATTCGTCTGGTTTACTAACCAATCTCATGGACCATATAGAGATAGATAATAAAATTATTTGTTTTATGATCTAGTATTACAATTGGAATGAATAATAATCTGTGGTGAAACTACACTACACTATTCTCAGTTGGCAGATGTAGGCAATACTGCACCTTGCCTCCGTTTATGATGACATTTGGGTCGACAACGTTCCCAATCGATTTGGACATTTTCTGCCCATTTTCATCGACAGCGAAACCATGAACCACCAATGACCTGTTTGGACACACAATGCAATCAGCATAATCGCCAGAACAATTAAATTACTATTTTAATGCATAATGGATTTAATAAACAAAATCCTCAACCAACAAAAACGTTAACATTCATTGAAACGATTGAAGTTGTAAGTTGAATGATGTCATAATAGAGATTTATTAAATACCATTACAAAGGTTAACTTGCACATACATCAAATATGATAATAACATACATTAAAGCAGCCTTGTCCAGCATATTGTGGGAAAATAAGAGGACGTATCTGTTGATTTGTGACATATGCTGCTCTCACCTGTAGGGGGGTTTGTCTCTGACTGCCACAGACGTCAACAAAGATGACTGGAACCAGCCTCCAAATTGGTCCAGACCCTCCAGGTACACGTCTGCCATCTGGTGACTATCTGAAACATTAATGCACCTGGTGACTATTGATGACATCAGCATGTTTTTTTCAACTTTTTGTCTCAATGTTTTATCAATGAAACACTGCATAAGGTTGGTTTTAAAGTAACATGTTCTGCTTTGCATGAAAATGGATAAAAGAACTATTCTATTATCAATATCATATGACTGGTTTAGTACCCACGTCGTATACTTCAGTTTAATTTTTTTTTGAAATTGCTATTATTTTCACATTCAGCAAATACTGGCTCTGAGAACAGGTACTTTGCCGTGCACAGTGAAATACATTTTCTCTACGCTCTGCCTTAGTACTACAATTTTCATGACACTAAAGTACTCTTTTTTAATAATGTCTTTCACAAATATATAAACAGATTTTTCAACCTTCTTAGTTGTTCATCTGTCTTGTTTGTAGACCTCTGTCTTTATACTATCTTCCAAATGAATAAGTGCAACAATATCATCATACTGACACACATAATTACTTAATTCTCCTTGTTATATTTTTATTAACTCAGTTTTTTTTCAAATCCCGGAAACATTACAGATTTTACTATTTTGTTTCTTGATCTAAAACGAATATGGTGAAAGCAAAATATGTGATCTCATTCTGAGGCATAACAAATCATTGGAACTCACACTGAAAAACAGTGAAAATGTCCCTTGGTAATTTCTATGAAAAATGGCTTTACTATTACTACAACAGTAAGACCTACCACTACATTAAATAAATGTAATCTTAGACTCTGCCAACCTTTGAGTACAGTCGCCCAGGAGGAGCCACTGTCAAACCAGATGTCGAGAATATCGTCTCCTCGCACAAACTCTTTTGTTGTGTCAAAGCCACTCTGAAACAGTAACGAATGACAAGTCTGTCTATTTACCAAAACATACAGACAAATATCACATTTAATTTTTACTTCACTATTTTTTTGACTCAGCAAGTCTTTTTTTCCATATTAACAACAATATCTTAAACACTGATAGATTGTAAGTCTTGATTTATACAACCAAATATCTAAGTAATTTCAACTCCTTGCTTAAATTATGCATATTCTCAGCTTTGTGTGCAAAAGAAATTTGTCTTCTTCTTGTACATGGCTGTACATGGTTGTATTATTTTTGTACAGGGATGTACATGGTTGTAGTAATCTTCTACTGTTATCAATCAATTGATGGGTACCTCTTGAATGACACTGTCCGGCAGTAGTTCGGACAATGGCAGTGTCCACCAACACTCTGACCCATGCTTCAACACCAGGTCTCGGACGTGGTCCAGCGACGCTCTACACAAATATTTATATATACGTAAGGATACTACAGTGTCAGACGTACTGATTATCACAATTTCTTAACATCTTTACATGCATTTATAAAAAAGTGCCTAATGGCTGGCATAGGGCACAACAACCAGCAGGATTTAGCTGCAATAATGATCATTGATTATTTTACAACAAGCGGTACAGCTGCAATTAATACTGCAACATCTATGGGTGTATTCATTAGTACCTGGGGTAAATGTAACACTTTTACAACAACTAGTATCATTGCCATTAGTATCCTGCTGTTGTTATTACTGCTACTGTGTACAATACTACTACAATACACTATAATACAACTTTAATGTCCATAAAGGGAAATTCATTTGCAAGAGCTTATAAAATACATAAATAAAATAGTGCATAAAACATATATATATATATATATATATATATATATAAATATATATACCACTACTAATAATACTACTGCCACTACTACTACTACTATCCCCCATGGTACTACTACTACTAGTCAATTATTATATCATGATAGGAACATTAGACCACCTAATTTAAATACATCCATCACGACATATTGCCTAACAACAAGGTCTGCCATTCCCAAAAATGTCTGCCATTGTTCAAAAAAGCTGGTGCCTATTTCATTGATATTCTGGCCTCAAATATTTTTCTTTATGACAAAAACATAAGGTCAAATTATTCAGGTGAGCACAGCATGTGGAAAGGCTTAATCTAGCAGATGTCATGTTTGATTACAATAAAACAGTGCGTATATGTTACTTATGAGAACATTGCTGGCAAGAGTCAAATTGACAGTAGTAATTTGGAGAATTTTACTGTGATGTCCATCAATTATTCAGTTATACATTACATGACCATCCAACATATCTAGACAGGACTTCTCCGGACAGTTACCTTGACCACCCAACATACTTAGACAGGAGGACTTCTCCGGACAGTTACCTTGACCACCCAACATACATAGACAGGAGGACTTCTCCGGACAGTTACCTTGACCACCCAACATACCTAGACAGGAGGACTTCTCCAGACAGTTACCTTGACCACCCAACATACCTAGACAGGAGGACTTCTCCGGACAGTTACCTTGACCACCCAACATACCTAGACAGGAGGACTTCTCCGGACAGTTACCTTGACCACACAACATACCTAGACAGGAGGACTTCTCCGGACAGTTACCTTGACCACACAACATACCTAGACAGGAGGACTTCTCCAGACAGTTACCTTGACCACCCAACATACCTAGACAGGAGGACTTCTCCGGTCAGTTTCTCGTAGAACACAGGAATGGGGACACCCCACACCCGCTGGCGAGAGATGCACCAGTACGGCCGGCGGTCAAGCTGGGACAACATGCCTTGACCAGAGGTGGACGGAGTGATGGAGATGTCACTCAGACACGCCTGCAAACACGACAGAATCTGATGACGCCATCTTGTTACAAAGGGTGAAAGTCTACACAAATACGTGAGAAGTTTCAAGGCAAGTCATAATAAAACCATTTTGGGTACATTTTAATGGAAATACGTCAACATGATTTCTGTGTTTATTATCATTTGTTTGTTATGATTTTGTAGTCTTAAGAACTCTCATGCACCTTTTCATTTGAGCTCTGGAGATAAAGCAGAACTGAATTGTTTAAAACAAAATACATTTGCCACACATGCATTCGTAGTTATCATTAGATATATATGTAATCAATAGGATGGTTGTTTCCTAAGCCCCTGCAATCAATTCTCATGGGACAACTGGTGGAGACACCTGGTTGTGACCCCTGGTGACAACAACTACAGGTGACCTCTAGTGGTTCACTCAGTGTACTGCAAAGCTGGATGCAATTGTCTGGGGGGGGGGGGAGAAGGGGGCAATCCCGTTAAATTTTGTTGTTATAATACTGTTTATAATAATGTTTATTTTATTTTATACCACCATATCTAGAGTGTTAACAATTCTTACATAAGACATATACAGGAAAGAAGAAAAATTTAACTATATAAATACATGAACTTATGACACTAGCTTAAAAGTAAAAACAATAAATTATAATGCATAACAAATTCATAAAAGAAGTTGATTCAGTTATAAAACCAAAACAAAATAGACTAATAAAAATTGAATTAAATCACAGCAAACTGCTTCCATGAATTAAAAAAGTGTAAGTGGTAATAAAAAGATGTGTGTTTAGAGACGAATACATTCCCCCAAGCCAGACACCATGAGAGGGCCACAGCCACTGACTCACCAGTGCCCTGTCTTTGATCACTCCTGTCTTCACAAACCACTGTTTGCTGGCGCGTATGATCACTGGTAGTTTGGTGCGCCAGTCGTACGGGTAGCTGTGTTTAAAGTCCTCCTGGTGGACCATCTTGTCACCCATCAACTCCAGCACTGAAGTAACAAGTTCTTGTGTTAAGAGAATGCTCTGACAAAGAAATCAAAAATAAGATACTCATGAAAAGCATCAATAACAAACATGATATGCTATTTTATTTATAAGGCATTCTGGATATTGTGCTGCAGCCAGCATGACATTGAGGGGTGTGACATTGTTTATTTGTCTATAATTTATTCTACATATTTATATACTTATTTAACATATTTACAAAATGTTGTGCTGTTTAGTGTTATTACATTAAAATATGTATTATCAACGGGGTGTGGATCATCAGTCTGGCATTTTATTGTGTAACTGAAAACAAATTTCCATTCTTAATGCAATGTTTAAACAAATAATAAAATTATTTGAATTTTTTAGTGTTAGCCTACACATTTAAGTCAGTTCATGTCAAGTTCTGACAATGCTTAATAATGATAAGTTAAAATGTCAAAGAGCTCCTTGAAAATCAATAGTGAGAGATAATAATGAATTCAGGTAGGTCCTTAGCCCACCATGTAAGTAATTCTTCATTATCTGGCAAACTGATCCTCCAGTTAATAATAAAACACAACGTTAAAAATATAAATCATTTATAATTTTATAGCATCACACTAAGTTAATTGGCCAATCAGATTAACCATTAAACTTCCCAGAGTGCATTCTAAAATGTAACGTTTGTTTAGACACTTCAGTGATGCAACTTTACTAATTCAAAATGTCACTCAGATGTACCTCGTTTGTTTCCTCCTCCGAGGACCTCCTTGCCCGCGAGGTGAGGGCCTGCTGCCTCCATGTACACCCCGTCCTCATTCACTATACAGTCCTACAGCAAACACAGCAGTTAGTCACTTCACTTCACTTTACAATCCTCCCTATAACTTTACAAAACTATATTACCCATCTATACACACCTGGTAAATATACATACGTGTTCATTACATTTCTGTATGGGTAAAACCATAGATTTGTGCAACATATAATAAAACAATATATTCTATTAAACTCTATGAACATACTAGACACCATCATCCTTGCAAGCCAGGGCTGTTTGCCATGCAAACTAGCCCTGGGAAATCTCCTATGAGAAGAGCATGATTTTAGCCAAGTGTAACTACTAATTTTTTCCACAAATCATGATGCTTCACCTGTGGGAATCCCCTAAAACCTGCCCAAATCTGAAGACGGATACACAATTTCTGGGAATTCCACTATAATGACCCAACCGCTCAATCACATGAGCAGCTGAATGGTTTTATTGTGTTTATGGCGTAGACAAATACTGCTAATTATTATATTATTGTTTATTATTATTTGTACAACCAATGAAACTTGCCACTGGCAGTTTGTGCTGCATTGCCATCTTGAAGTCATCATGGCCGTGAGCTGGGGCCGTGTGCACCAGACCTGTTCCCTTCTCTATTGTCACGTAGTCCGCAGCAAACATGGGACACTCCTTGTCTGCTTGAAATGGATGGCAATACCTTGTTGAGCTGATGGCCTTGCCTGTCATGAAACAAAATACAAGCCTATGTAAAAATGACCTAAATTCAATCATTGTAGGGCTGTTCTGTTTCTACTAATAGTGGAAATCAACATGTCTTTATACACATTTATTTGTGTGACACATTCAATATGTGCCAAATTGAATGTTGCAAATATTCCATTAAACTATTATTTATATAAACAAATTCAAGCAACAGCTCCAAAATATTATATTACCCAGTTGTCATTCATAGAGACACATATAATTTTAATGAATTTTCTTACCGTCAAATGTAAACAGAACCCGGAATTTTTCTCCAACAATCTCAGAGAACTTGTCAACAAACTCTGTACATATGAGGAAGACATCCTTCGAGTCGGCCTGTCTCACGAAGCAGTACCTGAGGATGTCACAGTCAAGAACATAAGATGTGGCACAAGTAACTATGTTCAGTTTTTTATTTGCCATATTTTTACATGTAATCATTTTAAAGTTACACAATTATTCAAGGAGGACACTGTGGTTTCATGCCCATGTTATGGAACCAGACTTTTGATCAAAGTGACCAGAATTCAAAACCAGCTACAGTAATTTCAAATTGCAGTTTTGGTCATATTACTTGTTTGTTATGTTAGAGGATATTACTGCTGCCTTCTAAAAGTGTAATGCAACTTCTGGTGTCTCACAGAACTGGGATCTCAATCTCTAAATTCCCACTTAGCCTCTAACCAAAGTAAAAGCACAAAACTGTCAAATATCCAACTCAAAGCAATAAGGTATTTAAGAAAATTAGGGGCTGGTAGTATTTTTTTATCAAATAATTTGAAACCTTTTTAGAACAAGTTCAGGAACAGGCATTTAAAAAAGGTTAAATTTCTTAAATACTTCCGGACTTATATACTAACTTGATTTTGTTTCCATAGCAGATTGCCTCATTTGCAGGCAGAGTCCACGGTGTGGTGGTCCAAATCACAGCGTATGGCTTCATATGGGACCCTACGGGCAAGAGAAAGAGAAAAGGCTAAACACAAATGTAAAATTAAGTAGCATTCTAAATGTGTCCATATCTTACATAAAAATCCCCTATTCCAAATGCACTCTCTTTTATAAAATATGCAATTAAATAGATGTTTACTGCGCTCTCACTGAGAAGTAGCCCAGCATTAATGACATACTGTAGCATACTGTGAAATCCAGAAATATTGGTCAACAGACATTGTTGATCACCGAACAAGTGTTCTAAACAAAGCTTTGTAAATTAACAGTTTATGTGTTTACGCACTTTAAACACATGTCCATGTGACTATTACAGTACTAGAAATGATCACACACCTAGCTGGTCCCGTAACTGATCACGCAATGAGTCAGGCAGGTGCATGATGGGAAACTTGATGTAGACAGACGGACTGACATGTTCTTCATTATATTCCAGCTCAGCCTCCGCAAGCGCCGTCCTGGAGAAGAACATGTCATCTCTAATCTCTGCCACTCAACATCACCCTGACAGGGGTAGCTGGAAGACACCCCAGTGAACCCCATTAGTAACCATTGTGGCAGTGTGTGTGTGTCTGTCTGTCTCTGGTGTGTGTGTGTGTGTGTGTGTGTGTGTGTGTGTGTGTGTGTGTGTGTGTGTGTGTGTGTGTGTGTGTGTGTGTGTGTGTCTGTCTCTGGTGTGTGTGTGTGTGTGTGTGTGTGTGTGTGTGTGTGTGTGTGTGTGTGTGTGTGTGTGTGTCTGTCTGTCTCTGGTGTGTGTGTGTGTGTGTGTGTGTGTGTGTGTGTGTGTGTGCGCGTGTGTGTGTGTGGGGGTGTGTGTGCTTTGGTACTTCTACCATCCGTAATAGGTTGAAGTTCAGCTGATATTTAAGTTTTAATAAAAGATCACCACTTAAACATTCAAGCAGAATGTTAAATGACACTGTGAATTTCTATACATGTTTATGATTGGTACAAGCTATACAAACCTTTATAAACTAATCAGTATATGATTTATGTAGTTGGAACAATCATGAAAAACATGCATACCAAAGGAAATTATTGTTGCAAGCAATTAAATCATAAGACCTCTTGCAACTAAATTCCCAGAAATGATATTCGTAACAGAGTTTGTGTATTATTAGAGGCTAAATCTCAAAAGTGACAAGCAGCATTAAAGTAGTCAATAAAGGAACAGATAATCCAGGAAGCTAACAAAGCTCTAAAGGCAAGTCTTCACATGATACAGAATTGTGAAATTTTTCGCATGATATAACTTCCAAAGGTACCAAGAAAGCGGTAGTTCCAATGAAAGGACAGACTCTGGGAACGTAAAGAACATCAGACCTACATTGTCACAGGTCAACAGTTACATAGATTATATCCTAAGTTCACCTTGATGATGGCGACCAGTAGACAGGCATGTAGCCTTGGTAAATTAGATCCTACAAGAAAAAGTGGAACATTCTTACATATAATATCAGACAAACCTACAATAAACTGCAGTTGGTCGTGCTAAGCACAATTTTATTAGAAGTTCAAATTTTAGAAATATTTGCTCAAATGTGTATTAAAAATGTATCATTTTGGGAACACTAATTAATTTAACAATTTCAACTGATATCTGATGATGAGCTTGATCTCACCCAATGTCATGCATAAAACTATCTCATGAAATGCCACAAACATGTGCAAGTAACAGCTGATGTTATGCATATATAATATGCAATGTATGCAATTATTGTCATGCAAAAAATTAAACAACACTGTTGAAAAAGCCAAAAAATTACACCATTTGGTCTTTACTGTGAAATTCAATGTTTCTCTTTTCAAAGTGTTCTCTAATAAGTGTTGAATGTTTTTGTTGTTGAATAAATGCTTCTGATTTGATTGACACAATGACAGCTTTATAAAAGAAATGGATCTATTTTTCCAAACTGAACAAATATTCAAAAATATTAATACATTAAACGCAAATAAATTGCAGATTCAGTATACAGTAAGGAGCATGCAGATTCTTATTAAGGCTTATACTGAAGTCATTACCGCCAGAGCCACCAGTCGTAAATTGCTTTATTATGTTTTGGTGAATGAAAATAAAATATATGTTATCTGTTATATAAAACTTAAACATTGCAATATGTTCATAGTTTGTATTGAGGTTAACAGGTGAATACATGTTGTATCATAAGTGTGACAAGTGTACCTTCTGGTACATCTGATAGAAGACATCCAGCTGGTCTGCCTCATACTGTTTGTCAAACGTGTAGTAGCAGCCTTTCCCCCAGTCAGCCATGACACCCCACCGCTGGAAGGACGCCATCTGGGTCTTGATGGTCTTCTCAGCAAACAGTCGCGCTACAACAGAGCACATGCACATCTGTAGGTTGTAAATTTAACAATAAAATACAAAAAAGAACAACATATTTTCATAAAATGTGAGGATAACTGGTGAAGATTGATGACCAGATAAAAAAATTCCCAAATTGTTTTATGAACAACTTGTTTCGATAGAGGAACGCCCTCACACTAAAAAATTAGGACAAGCAATAGCAACTACTATCAAGGAATGGCTGTAAGTTACTTACTTATCATAAGTCTTTTGCAATAAGTTGTTTTTTGAGCTCCAACTTCATGTTTTTGCCATTGTCAGTGACACTATTTTGTATTCCCTTAGGTGGTCTTGTTTACAATTAAAACAAATTAACTTCCAAAAACTCATTGCGTATTGTACATTCTACAGTTATGTGTACTTTTCTTAAACAGTGTTTTTTCAGTATGGTGACAGCATCAAAATTACACAAACACATGTTTTGAGAAAGGGGCCAACTTAATGTGGTCCTGGAAACATCTGACATCACCCAGTTACAGGTTTCTGTAATCAGAATCTTAAAATTACAACTTGCTGGGGATGCATAACACATTAAGCTACCAGAAAATTATGAAATCCCTACACAGCCAAAACATTATTCTACTACCTAATGTAAAATCTGCAATTTCATACACAGTATGACAGGGCAGTGACAGACTGCAATGTGCACATCGCTTTATTTGTGGTATTCACACTCTAGCCCATCACAGCTGGACTCATGAGGCAAGTTGTATAACAATTATATTAATAACAGCCACAATAATTGACTTTATTAACTTTAGTAAGTGTCACAATATATATTATTGCATCATGATTGATATATTGCGATATAAATCAAATTGTGAATGTACTGCAATGTTATATAAAACTTAGGATTACATACATAAATGATATCTGATATTCTACATTAATGGCCATATTTTATCTTAGAAATTTCCTATCATACAGAACAAACATTTTACCTTTTATGTTGCAAAATGTACATTCAATATCTGAATATTTGTATAATCTGTATTGTTTTTAAAAGCTATTGGGTGTCCTTATCCTAACAGAAAATCACCTTTCTTGCGTATCTCGAGTGGTTTCATAGTCTTGTGGTCAGCCCGAGCCTCGGCCAAAGCCTTCTGTTCAATGGGCATCCCGTGACAGTCCCAGCCGGGAATGTAAGACACACGGTGACCACACAGCAACTTGTACCTGTTGGTAATGTCCTTGAGAATCTACAACATGTTTGTGTTGACTGCTTCATTTGTGAACACGTGTATTGCAACTATTTGTGGTATATTATATTGTAATCAAGAAAAAAATCCATAATTACAGTTGTTGCCCCATATAAACAAAAACATTTTAAAGCCTTATGGCGAGTAGGTGAACATTTTAAAAGTTACTTTGTAATTTAGTTATTTTCTCAATAACATCATAATAGTGTTTAAGTACATATATATATATAATAGCTCACTGGAATTTAGTAATACAATACCAAACTGAGATGATGGCTACCACATTGGCCCCAGTACAGTGTGACAATAACTATTGTGATTTGTTTTATAATGGATATTTATTGTATTTTATTCACAAGACCAATACCTTGTTGATGGCATGGCCAACATGTGCATCTCCATTAGCGTATGGTGGACCATCATGAAGCACAAACTCTTTGTCTCGTTTCTGAGTCCTCTGCCAGTTGTATAGCTTGTCAAACTTGCAGTCCTATGGCAGAATGACTCATAATGATTCACAGACAGATATGATTCAACAGATGCTACAATGACTCGCTCAACAGGATACAATTTTTTTTAAACTGACTCACAGTTTAATTGCCATGATGTAATAAAGACAAAAGAGCTGTGCAAAATTGCAAATTCACACATTTAATTACGTCACTCAATTTCAAATTTGTATTACTGAAATTCAGCACCTCAATAGATCCAGCTCTCTGTATAAAATATGACCTGTGATGAACAATGGTTGATATGACCTGTGATGAACAATGGTTGATCAATATGACCTGTGATGAACAATGATTGGACTGATGTCATACATCAATTGTGTATCAAGATTATAACATAGTAAGACAAAAGATGCTTGAACATATAGGTGTTGCAATGTTTGACTTTTATCAATTAAAGCTAAAGTAACATAATACTTCATGTTCTACACATGTTTATTGTGTTTGTGCAGGGCCATGCAACACTGTGTCATGTATGGTCTGAGGAAATGGGATTTCACTTAAGTCATATGATAACAGAAATTAGTACTCAGGTGTAACCTGAACTACACACTTTGCCAATTAAGTTGATTGGTGGCCTAAGTTGACAGGTCAGTGAAGGTCATGGTCAGTGATAAAATAACAAGTTATGTAACATGCAACCTCTTAATTAGAATAATGTGGTTATGTAGTACCTAATGCAAAAATATACCACACATGAATTCCTACGCCCTATAATAACAATACAAATGTGACAATAGTGAGAGTGTTGTCAAAGGCTGAAACAGACACCTGTCAAATGAGCGATAATACAGCTTCTAAGCAATATCACGTTCTTTCACAAACTGCATAGACACGTTTTTTCATAGTGTGATTACATGATATGATACCCTTTTTTATCACCTTTTGTATTTTCAATTCCCGTTTTACCACAACACCGTCTTTCATGGACAGTGGGAATTTGGTTTTCGGTAAATTCAATGTGTCACGATAGCTTTTGCTTGATCTCCCTTCGCTTGCCCATCTTCGAACTTGCGCTGTCACACATCTTGACAGACAAATATAGCGTAGATTGTTGTTTTGAAAATGCATGGTCTAGTTACTTGTTCACATATTTATTGCATTAAAACAACAAATTGGATCTGCACCCGATGAATGGTCGCCTAACATCCCTGGGCGCTGACATGTTGTAGGACCGGTTATTGATGTTATTAATGTGAAAGTCAGAAATCTCTTTATTACTTCGTAGCTATTTTAACATATTTAAAATGACTTATCAAAACATAACTTCTGAGATCATATAATATATATTTCTGCGTAACCGAATAAATATTACGAAATATTATCCAATCACTGCACGGAGTAATTTGACTGCATTGTTTACCGTGGCAGGATGACAGCTGACATTGACTTCCTGTATAGATAACGCACAACGGAGTGGGTGGATTAATCAAAATGCTGATAGCACCATGAGCTCTTGACTGTTGTCAGTCCATTAATTCCGTCCGCCGTAATTGCGGACAGGAAAACATGGCGGAGAATCATGCAACGGCGACGGACGTACCGTTAACACCAGCAATCTCGCCAAGCGTTCATCTCAGTTTGACAATAGTTTACACAGTGCTTTATGGCATGCTGTTCTTTATTGTTTATGTACAGCTCTGGATGATACTGTACTATCGACACCGGCACTTCAGCTACGAGTCCGTCTTCCTATTCCTGTGCTTGTTCTGGGCGGGTCTGAGAACGACACTCTTCTCGTTTTATTTCAAGAACTGCGTCTTGGTAAACAACCTGAATACGTTTTCCTATTGGCTGTTCTACTGCTGTCCGATATGTCTACAGTTTGTCACGCTCTGTTTGCTGGTCGTCTTTTTTGCCCAGGTAGGTAGCACTATATTATTTTCATGACAAACAGTCCTAGCTGTGTCTTTTAAAGAGCTTGTCAAAGTCTTGTGTTGCGATGATGTTTAACCACATGATTCATGTGTATAAAATATATATATATATATATACCCTATACGGCTATACCTGGTGTACATGTCATGCACAGACACAAATACACACATACACACACAGAGTGACACACACATGCACGTCGAACACACACACACACACACGCACACACACACACACACACACACACACACACACACACACACACACACACACACACACCAAATGTAATGTGCGCATTGTTTCAGTGTGCCAAATAATGAAAACTATGTTAAAAGCCAGAGTTTGTAAAAACATAAAAGTTCATAATTATGTATGTATCTGAATGAATATCAGGAAATAGGAAATGACAGTGTAACCACAAGGTTTTGGAATCTTCAACCACATTTTGCTCAGATCTTGGACAACAGTTTTGCAGTTGTTCTTAGTTCAAAGTAAATAATTGTAAATGTATGCTGTCATGTCAAACAGGTACTGGTTTAACAAATTAAATAGTTATAAATACAATAGTTCTTAACTGATTACTACTGGGCAACTTTGTGACAAGTGCCCTCCTTGTAAAACGATCTAACATTCCCACCAGTGTCACAGGCAGTTTAATTTATTTTTACAAACTACTCCCAATGGATCGCAGTATATGCATATCTGATAAAGAAATGTGCTTGAACATCTGAAAATAATGGTGTGTGTGTAATTATGTATGTATGTGTGTATAAAGGCAACCAGATGGTTTCACACAGTTTTACCAAGTATAGGTAGTTAGTGGATTAATTATTTTCATGTATGTATCTTCTGAAATGCCAGACCAAATCTGGTGGTTGATTGTTGTAAATGTTCTGTTTATCAGACAACATTGTCTGTTGGACACTATGTGTTAATACAGTAATATGAACTCAGATGAATAAGTGCAGCCAACTAGTAATATTAACATCTTGTGATGTCACTGACTGAGCTATCTAAGTCCCAATAACTGTGTGATTACAGATAACTGGCATGAGAGATAACAATAAACTTTGCACTGTCAATAGCCTGTGTACGTAAGATCACCAAACATCACTTTGTTGCAGCACAAGTCAAAGTCCTTTGTTATCTTGCACTAACAGATGTAGGAATTTGCATCCGAAGCAGACGTGTCATATGTGGAATGTTTATCAGATCCTCTTGATAATCACCAGAGCTTTATACAGGACCAAATTTTTGCCAGTCAAACATGTTTTGGTGGACACATGGATGTCAACTGTTAAGCCAGTTTACAAATTTTAAAGGGGCACTGTATGGGATTGAACCTTCCACGTGAAACAGCAAAATTTGGCCGACCCGCGAGGAGGCAGCACCGTCAGTACCTAAAATATCTTGTTGAATTTGACTCAAACACGGACCTTTCCAATATATTGCAGATGTTTCCACAACTGCACTGTCCAGGATCATGAGACCAGATCACTGAGTAATTCTGTAATAGCAATGACGAATTCTTAGCAGCCCATACATTGTTTCACTTTCCTTCTTTGCATCATCCTTTCACTTTGCCTGTAGCCTCCAGCTCCAGTCAGTAATAATAATTTAAACCAAAATGTGCCCCTGAACAAATAATGAGTCAACCAGTCAGGCCCCTGGATACATGGAGTAAATACATTATGTTTGCTGATAGAAAAATTCATAGTAATAATTTTGCATGAATTTCCCAGTACAATGTTATCTTTGCTTGTGTTGTTACATTTTATAATTACATATTACAGCTGTATCACTATTTTGTTTTATTGCATACTAGCTGTGTGAATGGAATTGACTTTAAAAATGTTCCTGACATTCTGTGTAATCAGGCTATTGTTACACTAATTACATATTGGACTTTTTTAACGAAATACATTTTTAAATATGATTTATTTATTACTTGATGTACCAGTTGGTAGTATGTAAACTACATGAAGGCAATACTAGTTACCTGTGAGCTAAATAGGTATTTATTACTAATAGCACAATGAAATATTGGATGTTGTAATTTCAGGTTGTATTCAAATCAACAACAATACCCCAGGCTGAACGCTACAGGTGGGTGGAGGAAATCAGACATGCATGCAGTGACACACACGCACACAGTGACACACACGCACACTTCCACACACTTTCCTGTCTGCTCTGTTTGGCGAAATCAAAGTGTTACTTTTTCTAAATTTAAAACAACTTATTTTTTATTCTATAAATTTAGTGGTGATAGTAGAATAAATAAAATTGAACACCATTATAAATTTTTACCAAATATTTATTTTTCCAAATTGGAGTGCCGATAACATTTCATCACAGCTGATGTGCACAAAGTATAGCTGGCCACATTGCATCAGTTTATTAGCCGATTATAATTTGTAATATTTCCATAGGGGACACTGTATATTGCTATGCTGACTATGTAAGTGCATCTCCTATAAGACTGACTCTGAAGTTAGCTCCTCACTTTATAAACTCTTTCGTTTTCATATACCACATTGATATACCCACTACATCATTGATTTACCTTTGTCACTATCAGACATTTGCATGCAATCTCTGTCAACCTTGATCTTTGCCAACAGTGTTGATAATGGCTAATTATATCTGAATTACATTATTGTTGCCACATGGTATCTCATAAGGCAAACATTTCCTCAAATTATGACATCCGTTTTTTGATGACTTGACAGAATGTTTGCTAGGTATAACAAGTCATATGGTGGACTAGTCAATCATTTCATTGGCCTTTGATCTTCCAATTGGCAGGACATTTTAAAAACAACAAGTCGTTTAGAATGATGACCTTTTAGATGTGCAATAGACGGCTTTACTCCTAAGTGAAATAAACAAGTGGTTATGAGATCTCCAGATAACATAGGGTGCGAAATAAGGCCGGTCCAATCATTTGGGATGAGAAGTTTTAGAGCTCGGACTAGTAAGAGCAGTCCTTTTAAATTGTAAAAACATACACAGGACTAGTTGTCTATAATGACGGACTACCAGCTAGCTAGAAGTATCGTGCACCCTGCTACTATATTAATGATAATTTGTGACTGTTGGATTTTTGCTCCATGTGTGGATGTTAACTATATTTTTTATTTTCTGACTAACATGTTTCTGTTTTTCAGGAAAATCCTCTCTGTCGGCATCGCCGTTGCCATAACACTGTTTATTGTGACAAACGTCACATGTGCAGTCATCATTCGGTCATCTCTGGGTGACGTGCTGGGTGTCTTCCAGGCCGTGTCACTGTGTCGGGTTGCCATCAATGACACCCTCTTCATTGTGTTTGGTGTGGCTCTGGCTGCCTACATCTACAAGATGAGCAAGATGCCCACCTCAGAAGTCGTCCTGGAGGCCAGGGTTAGTAATGTTGTCAGTTGGTTTGATTTCATTGTCAGTTAGTGGTTTGGCCAGACTGATCAATGATTATAAAGGCAAATGCAAGTTCTTATATAGCGCACTATCCAGTCCTCAGGACCGTTCAAAGCGCTTTACACTTTACTTCCCTGACAGACCTGTTCACTCAGACACCATCTCAGCTTCTGTGGGAAGCATCCAGCCATATGCTACAATTAATGCGCGAAGTCTGATCGTACAACTATACACCACTGTCTATAGCCAGGTACTCTTTTATAGAGCTGAGTGAATTGGAGCAATGTAGAGTGAAAAAACTTGCCCAAGGTGAAGGTGGTAACACCGCAGCACATAATTCGAACTCGGGTTCTCATAGTCGAGAGTCCGAAGGTCTACCCCTGAGCCACTGTGCTCTACATTATGTTATCAGTTTGCGAGAAAGTTAGCTTACTGAGGGCAGTAGTGCTGCAGCACCAGTGTAACTGTTGATGTAAACATGTACCATTCACTTAACAAAACAAAACAAAACATGCAGGGTCTACCTTTCCTATTACTGCCACAACTGGTTTAGTTGTGGCCCTGTTTAGACATAATTTGTGCAGTGCATAATTTATACGTTTCTACATACATACCATTTTTATTATAACTGTACAATGGGACAGATAACGTTTTGTGTCTGTCTGCCTGTACCTTGCTAGTAGTGTTAATATGTTTAAATATAAAATTTACATATACCTAAGAAGGGCGGGGTACATTTAGATAGATAGGTTGGACTCCCGATAAGCCAAAGGGCTTCCTTGTCCACCTGCCATCTAGAGTTGATTCTCTAGGAGGCAATCTTGTTTTGTTTGTCTGTCTGAGTAGCTTTCCTGCAGGAATTCTAGCAGTTGGGATGCTCCACTAAAACTTGGAATGTTGCCATGTCTGGGTCTGTCCAGGAAATAACATAACTTGCAGTGAATTTTGGAGCAGTGAATGTTATGGGTGTTGAGCATTGCTTTGATATTATATTAGTGTTGTATTTTGTCACCAGGGGATGACGGTGAGGCGAGCGGTTGTCACCAGTGTCCTCATTGTTCTTCTCTACACGTCGCGAGCCGTCTACAACTTCATTGCCATCTCCGGTCCACTTCGACACATGCTGAGCTTTGGCTACGGTTGGGTGAATGTGTCCGACCAGGTTAGTTGTTGTACAAACTGTTGTTGAATGTGATGTATGTTTCTTATGAAACATTTCTACAATATTTACAGTCGTGTGCATTATTTAGATGACATTAAAGGTTTCAGGACGAAATTCAACAATCGCAGGCATTGCTAATGTTGGTAAAAAATGTTGTTGCCAAATATCTTAATTGAAATGTATGAAGACAAAATATGATTGCTGCTACAGTGTATATTGCATTTTTTTCAATATTCCAAAATAATTTACAAGCTTTTAGGTACACTCTGATGACAAAGCATGGAAGTGTTTTATTTGTAAAAAAAAAAGGAAAAAGATATACCAGGAACATCATATTTTGTCCTGAGACATTTCATTAAATGACAATGTGTGTAATTGTTAGCCTGTTCAGTCAAACTGATCAACAGTCAAATTGCTTACTAATGGAGGAAGACCAAGAATTGAACCAAATTCAACCAAGTGTGTTACTATCCAAATACAACACTCTATATCTGCATACATTTCGCTAGATATGTTAGGGTATTCTCCAAAAATTATTTTCTCTTCAGTTGGACTTTGTTACTGAAGACAAAGGCCTGGCGTACGTGTCGTTTGGCATAGTTCTCTTTGCGTGGGAGTTTCTGCCGACATTCGTCGTAGTCATGTTCTTTCGAGTGTCCAAGCCTCCGAGTACCATGGTGAGTGTCCACAGGCTCAACCAAACCACCTGTCAAAACTACAGCATGTTTGTCTTCGTTTTGTCGCACCACTGAGCTCGATCTTCAAGGATATTGTCGCATAAGTCTTTAATATTATTATTAACCGATTTCATTGTACACTCTAGAACACACTTCCATTCATTAAGATGTTATCCACACCTATGGCAACCTTCTGCAAAAAGTCTGGTCAATTAAAATGTCATGCTTAACAATTGTGGTGTTTTGAGGATTTAGACATTATTGAAGTTTCCCAGGGTGTATTAGTAGGTTAATTTTAAGGTATTGTAGAATGTAAGTGCATCTCATCTTAGGTACCAAGCTCCACTTACCTCTACCGACATTTACATCCTTGCACTGTTGCTGTACCCTGCTGGTGGATTTTATAATAATTATTTACTTACTATGCTCTGCTTTTCATCTATCTGAAATAACTATGATGATCACTGTGTTGATAATGGATGCCCTTGTTGCATCGTTCCGTCTGTGTTTGTTAGTAATGTCTGTTGTACAATGTGTTCCAGCAACTGTTACCAGACATCGTATCCAGTGGCTACCAATCACGTACATATTTCTTCGACAACCCTCGACGCTATGACAGCGACGATGACCTGAGTCGCAGCTTTCCTTCAGTTAACAGGTGAGCTTCTAGTGTTCAAGAGCTTTTAAAGCTGATTCCAGTTCAGTTTTTTTGCACTCATCTCATTTCAGATTTGTGCTGCAAAATTAAGCTATCTAGCAGTACCTGTTTATTGTGCAACTCTATATATTTGATATTTCTGGTGTCCAGTTATTAACTTATTTAATATTAGACCAAGCATCAATTCAATTTATTGTTTAACTTCTTTCAGTCAACATTTCTAATGCGACAGAAATGATTCTGTGTTTGTAACTGCAGTTGTCAAGAAAAATCAGCCTGAACGCTCCATTGCCAAGTGAGGTGTTTTAAGGAAGGATGTCTGACTTACAGTTTCCCTGTACAGTGTATGTTGCAGAGACTGTTTTGTTTCTTTGACTCGTCATATTGCAGTGTGTTCAATGCAGTCACTGTTTGTGTTGCAGTGTTGTTCACAGTAGCAGTTTGAGTCCATGTGTGTCGTACGGTGAATATGATCGAAACGTTGGCATAAACAACCCCACCCTCCCTGGTACGCCCCCAGCCCTACGGGTCGCCAACCCAGATCTCTACCCTTCCCCTGCGACCCGACACCACTACTATGGTGGAACCTAGATGTTGATCATCGCTCTCCAAAGGTGAAATGTGGATATGTTTGTGTCAATGGAAAAGTGGAATGTAGATATTGTTCATATCAGTTCAAAGGTGAAATCTAGATTTGCAATGTCACTTTAACGGAATATGAACATTGTAATGTCTGTGTCACTTGAAAGCTGAAATGTGATCATTATTTGTGTCTCTTACATGGTAAAGTTAGTAATGCCTATATCACTTGTAATGTGGAAAATCGCAATGTGTGCATGTCATTTCAAATGTGAAAAATGATGACTGTGTCATTTCAAAGGTGGAAATTGACACTGTATGGATTATTTAATATGTTGAAAATAGACATAATGTTACTTCAAATGTGGGATTTAATATTTTCTATATCACATAAAAGGTGACATGTGGACATGGCGTGTATCACCTCACAATTGGAATGCACATGTTGGAAGGATTCAATGTTGGAATGAACATCACATAGTGTGCCTTAACAAATGAATATAAACCATAATTGCCATACAAATGAAGTGCCAAGTCATTTGTTATTAAGATGTTTAACATTGCATCACAGACTGCTGTTAGCCGTGGAAGGCCTGCATCTTGTATGATGGAACTCACTTGTAATGTGACTTCAGTGTATTATGATTGTCGAACCAGCCGCTGCTATAGACATTTGCAGATGATCAGGCCATTGGTTTCCAGGTATTCATGACAGTCTGGATGTCAGAGTGCAGGAAGCTTACCTGATTAAGAGACAAAACCATAGATACCACATCTCAGTATCAGCCTGAACAATGGCAACAGAAATTATGTTGTTAATATTGTTAATTTAGTCATTGTAATGGGATAACTTATTGACAAAACATTTGTTCTAGGTTAGTGGTATTCTAATTGAAGGTTAACTGTAAAAGGATATTGATTCTCTGTCGTTTACAGTTTTATGCTGTATATTTTGGTACTGGTCTTTTTCAGTACTGGATTTTGTTATTTATAATTGTCTATTTCTTGCATTTATACAACATTTTGTTGTACTGATGTTTCATAGCAGATAACCTAATGATTCTAATGTGTTTTTTAAACAGTCTTCTAGTGTTCCACAGTGGACCCAGAAAATGGACAGGTAATTCAGAACACATTCACTTTACATCAGCATCATGCCATGAATATATGTATAATATATATTGAAGATAACACCAAAAGGAACATATAAGTAAACCCATTTCCAATATGGTCCTCAGAAATTATAATAGTTATAATATACCAACACTTTACCCACTTTTGATCATCATGTGTGATGGATTTCAGTATACTATATACTAATCCTGATACTTTTTTGGTCAGTTATTGAAATTATAATGCTATTATGTTATTGTATAATAAATGTTTTAAATGCCTTCCAATATCAATGCCTGTAACATACATCCAGACAAGTTATGCCCAGATATACAATTATTAGATAAAGTCAAACTACAATGATTAATTTTGGGCCAGTTGTAAAGTATATTACTGGTAGCTTTATCAAACAAATGTACAGCTGTAGTAAATGATAATTATAATCATGATAACATTTATAAAATTGCAACTGAAATGTGTGTGAGACTTTTTGCAGTTTTAATGATACGCAAATTGTTCCAAGATACTGGAATCATAGCTAAAATTGTAATGGGAATACTCAGTTCTCGCCCAAAATTATCACCTTATAGCTATTTCCTGTGCGCCTGCTAACTAGTTTACAACCTGTTTACATGCTAATTTGAAGAGTCAGTTCTTTCTATACTGTATGCCAGTGAATAGGTTAAAGACTGCCCCAGACAGCCATTGCATAAGACCACACTTTTGGTACTTCCTCAGCTCATCCTACCACCTCAGCGGTAATTTTTCCCAGGGGAAACATTGCTATGTAATACAAATTCAACATCTGGTTGGCTTCTGACCCCTTCTGTGCATGTGAGATCCTGTCAAAACAGACATTTAATCAATGATAGCATTGCTGTTTGAAGACAGTGTTATTACATCTCGGTGATAACAAACTCTAACTTGCTACAAGGAACAATTAAGTTTGATAGTAGTTCCTGAAGATGTTCTCTGTATGAGAAATCTTTGGCATGATGAGTGACTACTTGTAGTGTATTTAATATATTTTGTGATCATGTAACTTTAGTATATTTTACTAGCTTAACAGGTTTACTGAAATGCATTCCAGAGGACGCAACTAGAAAAAATATTTATTTTTTGTCATGATGGTCAGAATCTGCCTGTTGAATTGTTGCAAATGTATGCAAACTATTCTATCAACACTTATCATTGGCAACAACTAGACTTAGGGAAACATCTCTCTGTATTGTTAATTAGTTATTGATGCTTTATTATATAAATGTTTGCCATAAGTAAACATTATTCCAGAACATGAAGCCAATGGTTTACATGTAGTGAATCTTATCCCAGTGTATACATTTAGTTCCTTCATATATAATTATGTATGTTTGTTCAGTACACCAAATTAAAATGTTTGATGTAATGATGTATATAGAATGATATATATTTAGTAAAGATCATGTAACTGGATAATTATTGTGGCCAGAGAGATGAAGAAAACTTACATGCAAAGCAAATTAATGTGTTAGATGATTGCATGCACATATGATATGGAAGGGTGCATATTTATGAAGGATTGTGTAACAGGATATTGAATATATAGCCGGAGATGTAAACAATCTAACCACACAGCCAACCGTGGTTACTAATGATGGCATACAGTTTAGGTTGACATATATCTAAGTTTGATAATTCCTGAAATTGTTTAGTTTTGTATGTTTTACAGCTTTATTTTTACCTAAATATGATATGATGGGCATTTGTTATGACTGTAAAATTTAAATAAATCGCAATGGCTGTGCCATGTTCGATACAACTGTAGTTGTACTAATGGCTTCCATACATATTACATAAATATATTGAAGACATGGGCATAGGCATAGCAGTCGTTTATTATTAATATTGGCCTGAGTAATCTCTTAAGTACTTCTAAATACAGGTACTGCTTTCCGCCTTTAATTACAACATGCAATATGCCATATTACCTGTATCATGATGTATCTACTTAAAACTAATTATGACAAGCATCATTATTGTAAACAATTGAGATAAGTATATATTAATATTGCTGCATTTCTACAATGCAGTTACAGAAAGAATATGTTTATAAATATATTCAGAAGAGAGAATGTTCATTAAAATGTACCCTACTGTTACTGTACACTGATCTTTGTGTTCAATTTCTACGAGTACGTGCATACTTTTTCAACAAAGAATGCCGAAACTGTTTTCTCTTCATATACTAGAAACTGTATTAGTGGTGGTATCTCTATTACTAAAATAAAAATGCCTGCATGCTGCTAAAACATCGATCAAGACAGGTACTCCCAAAAAAATCGTTGGGCTGTCAGTGACAGTGTGAGCGTTGCCGTTGGTGTCAGTTGCATGCAGACGCTCGAATTTATTAACACGGCTATAATGCTCATGTGTAGAGATTAAAAAACGATTAAATAAAAATAACAAATATTAATATCGTCATATTTAATGTCACGAAGTTGCAAATAGTTTATCGTATTTCAAATTCAGTAGATCTTACACAGAACAATGTGGATTGTTTTTTTGACGCGTATTTACGTTTACCCCATTCTTTGCAATCCGTCATTATTATGATTATGTAACGATGGCAATCATTGGCTAATAACGCTCTGGGACATAGTAACCGAGACTATGGTAGGAAAAATTTAATTAGGTCAATGTCTGACACGCAATAAATAGACGATGATATTTCATTGGCTATAAATAATTAGCCTGCCATCTAGTAGATAATAAAGGAAATAATTATGTAAACTTGTAAAGCCATTCGCCAGGTGGCATTGTAGTCAGCAGGCGATGTGAGCATGCAACTGCAACTTGCAACACATTGCACAGCGCACGAATAACTATTTCACGTATGCAAATCAGCGGTTCAATGTACACATTTACCGATGATAATAAGATGATTGCAATTTACATACAGTATTTGTATATGCCTAGAACGACATTGGTACGTTTCATTTTGTTGATGCAATGACACTAACACTAACGCCGACGACGACGATTTGTCGTAGGCGTAGCCTTAGGCTTAGCTTAGTTACTAGTTAGCTAGGCTAAACCTGGGTGCCTCTATTCTAATTCATACTCAGACGACCCAGTCACCATATCAGCCAGTAAGAGATTGAGAGTGACAACGAGATTAATATTTATTAATTGATATATGTATTTGGTTATACTATACTTAGTATTAATGATGTTAAATTATTTCGACAAAACAGACTGCTATAATTATAGTATAAATTAAGTCCTATTATATATTTTCCTAACAAGTGCAATAACAGACAAAACGAAAGCATTCTGGAGTTTCATTTCCAAACTTAGACAAAATAACCAGGGTACTGGGGACCTCAACATTGCGGGAAACATAATTAGCGATGACAAACAAAAAGCAGACGCCTTAGGCAATCAGTTCAAAAGTGTCTTCACACATGAAGGAAATTCCAAGTTGCCAAATCTGAACGACAGCCCACATGGAAAAATACCCAAACTAACAATTTCACTTAAAGGAGTACATGACCAACTATTAAAACTTAACACCTCTAAATCGCAAGGACCATATGGCATTCCAGCATTATTTCTAAACTGATATGCCTCCCACCTAACACCAATAATGCATGATATCTTCCAATCACCAGTTGACTCCAGATTTTCAAGTCCCCAAAGCCTGGAAAGAAGCAAACATAACAGCAATTTTCAAGAAAGGAAACGGCAGAAACTTCAAACTACAGACCGATATCCTTAACACCTGTGATTTCTAAACTTCTTGAACACATAATTCATAGCCACATCATGAAATACCTTGAACAACATCACAACCTAGCTGACCACCAACATGGTTTTCGTGCAAAAAGATCAACAGAAACTCAATTAATTCAAACTGTCCACGACATAAGCAAATTCCTAGATGAAAAGAAATCTGTAGACATGGCCATTCTAATCTTCACTAAAGCATTCAATAAAGTGTAAAAGACTAAAATCTAAAATACTATGGCATCATAGGCCCAATATCGTCATGGATAGAAAGCTTCCTTGCAGAAAGAACTCAACAGGTTGTAATAAATGGATCAGCATCCATACCAATTCAAGTCACCTCAGGAGTACCACAGGGAACCGTACTGGGGCCCCTATTTTTCTTACTTTACATAAATGACCTACCCAACAATCTCACTTCAAATGTTCGCCTTTTTGCAGATGACTGCCTACTATATCTACCAGTTAAATCATACAATGACACTTCTCTCCTCCAAAATGATCTAATCAAACTTGAGGAATTGCAAAACACGTGGCTTAGGAAATTCAATCCCACCAAATGCTTCACAATATTAGCCTCAAGAAAACTGACACCAAATCTCTACACCTTGTGTTGCCAACAACTTAAATCTGTTCAATCACATTGTTATCTTGGTGTACAAATAGCAAATACATTAAATTGGACAGCACAATGCAATTCAGTCGCTAAGAAAGCACAACAGACACTAGGAGCCATAAGGAGAAATCTAATAAATGCCCAACCCACATTAAATCTATAGCCTACACAACCCTTGTCCGACCAATACTTGAATATGCGTCAGCGTCATGGGATCCACACTCCCTAAAACATATTAAAACCTTAGAAAGAATCCAGAGACAAGCTGCCAGATTTTGTACATAGAACTATTCTAGAGAGCCAGGAACAGTAACCCCACTTCTTAAAGACCTCCAGTGGGATACTCTCCAAACAAGAAGACAAATTAAAAGACAGCATAATATACAAAATGGAACATAACCTTATAGATATCCCGCTGGATCACTATATCCAACACAACACAAGATCCTCACATAAACATGACAGTCAGTTTTTGCAAATTAGATACTCTGCAAACATATTTGGAAAAAGCTTCTTCCCAACAACAATCAAAGAATGGAATTCTCTGCCCCCAAACACTGTCTCAAGTAAATCACTAAACTAATTTCAAAATTATTTAAACCAACATTTTAACAGTTAAGTCAGACGACCCACCATGCTCACTGGCGTGATGTGTCCCTGGGACATTTTGCCAGTTACAGATACTGATAGATAATGTGAGGGTGAAATGACAAGTAAATTGTAAAACTGGTTTAACCACAGGCACAGCAGTAGGTAGAGCAGTCAAACTAGGCATGCTCCAGTTACTCGTGCAAGTAACTAGTACCTCAGTAAAGTAGCATCTATAATAATGTTCAAAAAGAACGCAAGATGCGCCTTTGGTGAACATAATTATTAAAACAGTATTGTGTGGTGAACATAATTATTAAAACAGTATTGTGTGACTCAAGTTTATACTATTACTGCAGAATATTGTTTACTTGGATTGTATTTTATGCAAAATAATTACTTTTTTATAAGGCAACAGTGCCGGTGATGATTATTTTATTCAGTATAAAAAATGTAAATATGTACATAAAATATAAGCAGCTACAGAATAAGGGTTACACAAGAAAATGTTTGCCTGTGTTTCCATCGTGACCAGTGATGCCTGGCTGTACTCTATGCAATGCCTGATACCCTCAACTCACATCTGCCAGGGCTCTATTGTTATGTGTTATGTATATATTCTAACCATAGCAATGTATGAATGCATAATGTATATAACTTGAATTGTAATATCGCTACAGGCCACCGCCACCCGAGAATGGGAACAGGAATGAGATGAGGCAGAGGGGCTAAGGCAGTCGCCTATGTGAGGTAGACACAGGGAGGTTACATAATCTATGGGAGCTCACATATTTCATCAGTCAGGTATTTTCAAATTTTTAGCAATCAACCACGTATAAATTAATGTGCACATTTAAGTATTTGTTTGTTTGAAAAGCTTATCTTGGACATGGAAAACTAGGTCCTCTGTTGGAATTGTATATTGTGCCCACAGTGTTTCACATATATAAATTTGTTAATATTATAATACACCCTTTGAAAGTATTTAACATATGTTAATTACTCAGAAATAAGTTGATAAAATCAGTTATTTATTTTTGAAGGAAGTAGACATACATATTATGAACCTTTGAATATTTGGCAAGAAAATGTACTGTGGGTATAACAATAACACTTCATGTTGTCATTTCTAGCACTCACCTTGACCAATCAACATCCAGACCTTAAAATGTCAAACATGAATATGTGTACAATATATGTGACATACACTGGCAAGAATTTATGTACTGAAAACAAAACCTATGAATGCACTTTATTGATTAGCAAAATTCAAATCAGTCTATAATACTGAATAAGATCAGAAGTCTCTGTAATGACGTTGAACAATTTTAAGTTCATGCAAGTAGTAACTAAAAATCTCAACAAATTGTCAGTTTAAAAAAAAAAGCATATTTCTCTAATGTCCACATGCTGTATCTACATGACAATCAATTTATTCACGTGACCTTCATCAAATCATAGTCTTTGCCAACAATATTTATAATGGTAATGTATGGAATAGTAATGTATGGGCATTACATAATTTGGGCGGCATGGCATCCGCTATATCTAACCTTTCCCATCCTTGATGGTTTGATGGACACAGGTGGCAGTCAGCAGGGCACGTGACATGACAGTTTTAGTGTTTGCTGCACACGCGTTTGATGATTGTTGGAAGTTACCTTTGTACTCTAAAAGTGGTAAGAAACTAGTTTGTCAGGAATTTGGAAAGAATTGTGCTGAAAACACATCCACACACCACACACACCACACACACACCACACACTCCACACCATGCACCACACACACACACACCGCACACACACACATACACACACACATACACACCACACACACACAAACACACACACATACACACCACATACACACCACATACACACACACCACACATACACACCACACACACAAACACACATACACACACACACACACACACACACACACACCACACACACACACATACACACCACACACACACACACCACACACAAACACAAACACACACCACACATACACACACACGCGCGTGCACACACACACACAAACACACACACAATACCACACACGCACCACACATGCACCACATACATCACACACCACACACACACCACACACACCACACGCACACGCACACGCACACGCACACGCACACACACACACACCACATACACACAGCTTACCATTATGATTAGGATTTAAACTGTTATTTGTGCAGTTAAGCAAGTAGATGTAACCCTGGTGGATAGTGTTGCTCACCAGAGCGCACCAGAGTATAAAGTCACGCAGTGTGCGTGCGTGCGTGCGTGCGTGCGTGCGTGCGTGCGTGCGTGCGTGCGTGCCTGCCTGCCTGCCTGCCTGCCTGCCTGCCTGCCTGCCTGCCTGCCTGCCTGCCTGCCTGCCTGCCTGCCTGCCTGCCTGCCTGCCTGCCTGCCTGCCTGCCTGCCTGCCTGCCTGCCTGCCTGTCTCTGGTGTGTGTGTATGTTTGTGTGTGTGAGTGTATATGAGTGAGTGTGTGTGTGTGTGTGTGTGTGTGTGTGTGTGTGTGTGTGTGTGTGTGTGTGTGTGTGTATGGGTGCGTGTGTGCGCGCGCGTGTGTGTGTGTTTTGTGTGCGCGTTTGTGTGTTTATATGATTTTGAGCTGTTTACAATTCATTTTTGACTGTTGCTCCTAATCCCCAAACCAGTGGAGTGGAAGAAATTGTCCTTAGTAAATTGTATGCATGTAGTCTACTACTTGTATTGCCAACCCTTCAGCAAACCCAAAGTGAACTTATAAGGCAGATGGCCTCTGGTGAGGGGAACCATCGATAAATGCCCCTGTTTCAAGGCAAACTTTTTAAGCACACACACACACACACACACACACACACACACACACACACACACACACACACACACACACACACACACACACACACACACACACACACACACACACACACACACACACACACACACACACACACACACACACACACACACACACACACACACACACACACACACACACACACACACACACACACACACACACACACACACACACACATACGTTGTCAACACCCGAGACATCTAACATTGCAACAATACCGTCTACGTGATGTTTTGCCAAGAACGACGAGTGTGTATGGTAGGCCTTCTTAATTTGTTTTGACTTGTAGTTAAATATTGCAGTTTTTGACTAGTGATTGGCTGAAGAGGGGATGATTCTTCATCCAACCCTGATCATTGCCCATGTTAGCCGGGTGGCCGCTGGTGAGACGTAGTTTGTATTAGAAAATGCTATTACAATGAAAATGTGGCCATATAATCCGGGTGGGCGATGGCGAGGGGGCCGTATAAGAAGTATCTGCAAAGTTCAATATGTACACATCGCACTGTATATTATATATATATATATATATATATATATATATATATATATATATATATATATATACCAACGCCGATATAACCATGTGTATTATAATATATATATATATATTTATATATAATATATATATATATATATTATAATACACATGGTTATATCAGCGTTCGTATATATATATATATATATATATATATATATATATATATATATATATATATATATATTATGTAATACACATGGTTATATCAGCGTTCGGCGTGTTTGTAAACACGATCCTGTTGCCCGATGATATTCCCTTCGAGGTGTGAATAGATGCGGCCGGCCGAAACAAGAGACAAGTTGCTGCGCTGATCGAAGCGACATCGGTCGCTGGCGCTCCCGTACATGTTGCGTAATTTTATACCAAGCGACGTTCGTGGGGCGTGGCAGAAACTGGCTGTCAGAGAACGCGTGGCTCTCCGTCGAACGATCATGGGATGTGACGAATATGTTGCGCCGAGCAAATCAAACTCGAAAGAAGCGCATTTAACATGTTCTAAGCTGATTAAGTTCTAAGTAATGGTTTAATTTGAAAGAAATGATCTTACTAATAATTAAACATTGAAAGTCGTCGAAATGACATCGATTGATGGCTTGTCTCTCCAACTAGATTACCCGGACGAGAACAAGCGCCATGACATTTAAGGTGGGTAAAGGCGGAACAGAACTAGATGCTCTTTAAGGTGTATACCCACCCAGCCAATACACTGCTAAGAAGGTCCACCTGGCGTTATTAATTGCAGAACTTGTTTGACAAATAGAGATTCTATTTTAGTTATAATATCTACAATATTAATACCTTCGTTCGCAAATGTGTTTAATAGTGATTTTCTTTTCAAAGCTTCGGGTTTACGCGCGTGCGTGTGTGTGCATGGGTGTGCGGGGATGTGTGTGGGTGTGCGCGCGCGCGCGTGTGTGTGTCGTATTTACATTCACTGCTTACTCCTATTAGAAAACCTATCCAGCATCGATCATCTGGTTCTGTTTTACATTTTACCCCAATAGTAAATACAAATATTGGGAGTAGGTGGTTTTTTTTCTGTGGCTGTATTACTCTTTGGAATAAAGGTCTATGCTTCCTTCGATCTTATGTTAGATCAGACGCAGGCTGAATCATTATGCGATTCTTGAATATTTTTTAGTATCTTGCTTCTACGTTTTTGAATTAGTAATGGTTAATTAAAATAGATATAAAACAAATGAATTGACTAAACCGTTACGTTGCGGTTTGTGTACGTGACAATCAATTGCTGCACGTGACCTTCGTCAAGCATAACCTTTGCCAACAGTTTTTATAATGGTAATGAATGGGCGGTATCATATCTGCTATATCAAACTGATCCCATCTTGTATGGATACATCGGTGACAGACAACAGGTTACGTGACGTTATAATGTTAGTGTACGCTGCGCACGCTTTTGATGATTGTTGCAAGTTATCTTTAAATATACAATATTTTTGCTCTAAAAGCAGCAAGAGACTTTATTTTATCGGTAATGTCTATGATAATATCAAGTCTTCTTCGGAAGGAGTGGGCAGATTAATACAAAAAAGAAATATGACAAATATCCACTAATCACAATCTCTTACACGTAAAAGCACTCTCTTTTTGTCTCCCGTTAATCTCTCCCCCAGTCTCCCCTCTCTCCCTCTCCTTCCTTCCTCCCTCCTTCCCTCCCTCCACACCTTCACTGCATCATCAGAATAATATTTGTTAGAGCTAAAATCATCCAGCTATCTAACCCCGTATATAGAATACCATTATGATTAATATTTAAACTGTTCCGTTTCTACGTTTAGCAAATAGATGAAAGAAATGCATAAATGAGTGGCGATGCAATCCTTTTTCGTTCTGATGCACAATGTGTCAGAGTGAACAAGTTGGTGAATGATCTGGTTGTCTGTCTCTCTTTGTCTGTCTCCCTTCTGATTGACCTCTCTCCAATACCTTCCTTTAAAATACTCAACATTTTCTATCTCCTTTCTTCGCTGCTTGGCTGCCCCTCTCCCTCACTTTCTTTTTCCTCTACTATTTCCCTTCTCATTGTCCCTCTACACCCCTCTTCCTCCATACTTTCACCCACCAATCTTTGTCACCACCACCCCCACCCCAGTCAGTCTAATTACGACGCAATTCGGTACGGTCATGGGTATTTGCACATTCGACAAGTAGAGCGAAGCTACTTGTGCTATTCAAGGCAACCTTGTTTTGTCCGTGTGTAATACCTGTCATGTTTCATTGTCAGTTTAACACAGAGATAATGCAATGCTTCACTGCCGCCTATATTCTTAGTCTGACTTGCGGCCTCCGACAATGGCATGTTCTTGGTCCCGCGCAAGAACACACAGATTGACAACGTATAATTAGCAACCTCTGTCGCGTTGAACCTGAACAAGTTGCTACAAACAAATGACTTAAGCGTTCGATCGAAAGAATGGATTCGTCGAAATGCAGTTGTAGTCGAAATGCAGTTCTCCCGGTTTTCAGTACAATACCAACTTCACGTGGTTATGGAAGGTTCGTGTGCGGTCGGTTGCAGCATATCGTATGATATTCAGCAAACAAAACACATTTGACGCTCTACGTTGTTTTACAGTTGGTCTAGAATTAGCTGCACATGTTGTAATTTGGCAGTCATCAGACATTGGGATATATAACTAGACGCCAAAAAAAGAGAGCGACGATTGCTACAGACAATTGCTTTAAGGTAGGCTATGTGTGTAATGTTGTTGTGTTAGTTAGAACGGCAACTGTTGGTAGTACATTACATATATTGCTATGTGGTACAGTGTCGACATTCTGTATTGGTAAATTGCATAGTCAAACCAGCAAAGCATTACGGAAGACAAACATTATCATCACTATACATAACTGTTGACATAAATCATAGGCAAGGATTGTATTTATTTATTAAATTAAATAACTAATATGTTGTTATCCACCTCGGTTTATTATCTTAAATTATGAATTTTCGTATATCAATGCGAGTTATATTATTTACTGTAGGATGTACTGTATTATGTATCTGCGTTTAAAAATAATGCCTTTTTTAATTTTATGAAGGAGAAAACGTCGGCGATGTGTGCGCCATATTGTTGCCCAACTTCCGCTATAGAACATAACTATCTATGAATCAAAAATAATAATTGTAGTTATGCATACTAACATGTTTGATGTATCATATGATATAACACAACATATAACCAGAGTATTAATGTAATGCTATAACATAAATAACGTCAGATATATCAGCGTACGTGTCTTACAAGTTGACACCACAATTTCACCAGCTAAGGCTCGACATGGGTTTATAAGCAAATAAAATGGCTACCTTCATTGCAACTGAGTGTTTCGACCGCACGTGGCGGAAGGGGATACCAGTGACGCTCATCCTATGGAGGTCACAACCGGTCTGGCGAACCGGGGTTTGGGCCAGGTATTTCCCTCCCATAGGAACACTTCCGGCGGAAGTCGGTCAGTTGTGAGGGAGTAAGGATTGTGACCAACCGTGCCAGGGAACGTTATGAGGAGCAACCGATGAGGTATCTCTGGCTGAACTAGTTACATTAGATTGTACTACAGGCTATGTACACAGTGTCTCCCACTTCCTCATTCCCTCTTTTTTCTTTTTCAAAGTTTTTCTTTGAAACAATAAATGTGTGACATTGACTTTTTTTTAAGGTGTTAATAAAAATATTAATTTAACTAAATTCAAGGCTTTTAATGTTTAACTTTAAAACACATTTTGTTTTGTTTTAATCGTTCACAACATTTCAGCTTCACGACAAGCTTTAGTTAATTTTTTGCACGTACGGAAACCTATATCATTGAAAGTTACACAAATGCTGGAACTATTTTAAATTGTGAAAGAGTTAATAGCATGCATCAAATCATAACTATTTTACTCATAGTAAATAGCTCAGATGCAATCATTTTTACTATTTAAATATACTGCTATGTCTTTAATCGTCAATAACTAAATAAATGCAAATATGATATGTTAACAATAATACGTTCAATGTATGTATAAATAATTGCCATCATTCAATGTTAAGGTACTTGTTAACATCTGTTTGCGTTTATTTATACATGTATATGTTATGTACTATAACCTTTGGTTATACTCTTTTCCATGAGATATTCATTCATGTTAAATTAATATTTTTCTTAATACTTAAGAAACATAGTAAATAGAAATACTACTACCCAATCAGTATAATCGCGTACATACATCACCACACTTTCATACGTGTACACAACACGTGATAAAGTACCTGCATCAATAAAACAACTATTAAAAATTATGACACCGAACATATCTTGAACTTACACATTTTCCTTTTTATTATATAAAACGTAGAATTGTGCATACATTCATAATTATTAGACACACAGACAAATAGACTGCACACATCTAACGAAAATTTATTGAAGATAACGATCTTGAGAATATGTTGGATATTGTTATTTTCTGGTTTAATAACCGTCACTAAACATTCGTGCTTGTAGGACACGATTATACTCGTATTATAATTTGTCTGGCAAAAACATTCTTTGAAATTGGCTGTTGGGCAGCCTTAGTGCCGCGATATTAAGCGCTCAAAACCACAATTAGCAGTCTTGTCCAGAAAAATCAGTTTGTGAATGCTTTTACAGATCGTGTACTGTTAATTATGTATTCCTATCCGACCATGTATATTCATTTTCTAACAATACAATTGTGAATGGTTGCAGTTAGAATACTGTGTTTTAACACAAAAGCACTGTCAAATGTTTCTCTAAACCATTTTGTTCACTTGCACAGTTTAGGGTAATATCGGTTCAGTGTTGTGTGTGGCAGATTCATACCCTGCTAGTGTTCCTTATGCAAACACTACATGTTGTGTGTACACACATTGATTCCATTTCATACGTTTAGCTGGTTTTGTGATATTTTTGAAATGCATTAAACTACTTATATAATTATAATATATATATATATATATATATATATATATATATATATATATATATATATATATATATATATACATATATATATATATATACATGCATGTATGTATATATATATATATATAATATATATGTGTGTGTATATGGTATTTATACATTATATTATACAAGTTAAATTGGCAATTGACAAGTCACCCTGTCAAACATGTTGCTGATATCGCCAATGCTGTTCTTAACATAATCTGTGCAACACCCTATTTGAACGGGTATATATATATATATATATATATATATATAATATATAATATATATATATATATATATATATATATATATATATATATATATATTACGTATGATTTTTGGGAACCTCCACAATGTGTAGAGGTTTCGTACTCTACAATGCTCCAGTTCACTCAGTTGCATGTATGAATGCATGGACATGAGGCTTCTGACAGAGGTTGATATTTAATAATAATAACAATAACAATAACAATAACAATAACAATAACAATACAATAACAACAATAACAACAATAAACGTAATTTAAACACTGGGTATGATTCTGTTCAGTAGTGCTTACATAGTGTTCTGTAAGACAATAATATAAGTTATGTATATTCAAATAAAATAAAATGTAGTGACATCTTTGTGACTATGAAATCGTATATAAAATAATGATTATATTTATTGACGCATACTTTATTCGTATTGGACGTGTCATTGGACATATAAAAGATAATGAACTAGGGAAAATGTTGGATATTGTTAGACGATATAACATGTTCTGGTGAAATAGTCACCATAAAAACTCATGTTTGTAGGAATGATTTGTACTCGTTTTGTAATTTATATTTTTTCAGACAGAAAGAATAGTTCAAATCGGGTGTTTGGCAGCGATGGTGACGGAGGATGTGCTTCCACAAAACAACCTGTTTGCACACAGCTCGTGCCGGAATTATAAATGCGAGATGTGTTAAGAATACCGGTTACTGACCATTCCGACAGTATGCAGTGTGACTTCCATTGCCTCGTTTTTTTTTTAAATTATGACTATCAACATGTATGCGCCACGTGAGTTGAGCGTCTATAATAGTCATGTATGGTTCGGACATAAACACTGATTCCATGGTAGTCCGATAACTGTGCACATGATTGTGAACACTTTAATAGGACCAGTTGTAGCCTACCTTACATTGGACCGCCGATTCAGTGTAAGAGTTCAATGGATCCAATTTTAGGTACTAGTTACTTTAATTGGACCGATTTCAGGTTGATATTATTCCTAAATAACTCTAAAAAGATTGCAGATTAATTTGTGTAATTTCGCAGCACGTTAAAGGGCATTATGTATCGAACGCTACCAGAAAGGATTAGGATGGACATTCTGTGACATAATCTTTAGGTGCCCTTCCTCTTATATCGTTAATACTATCTGCGCTACATAAATCGCTGTCTATGACAGCGACGATGTGGTCAGCTCAACATTAAACTGGAAAGAAAGAAAGCTATAACACAATATTCATGACCTTATTTAAATGACCGAGCAGATGACTATAATCCATTTATCAGTAAACGTAAATCTGCCATCCGAGGTATATTACTGGTATCCAGCCATAAGACCTGCTGAAACGATGACCATAATAATCGTATAATTACAAACAAAACTTCCCCAATCGCTTTAGTTTATTAGTTTTCATCAGTCGTAAACTAGCTATATAGCTCTTGTCAGTTGTTAGAATATCGAGATAACGTGAACGCAAATGCAATTACTGTTACACGTACATTACGAGAACAAACTTAACAAATCATACACAAATTATACCAAGGATTCTATAGCTTCACAATGTGAAGCTATAGAATCCTTGATTATACCTTGATATTTAGAAAAATTAAATGATCCGCGTTTACTTGTGTTGCGTGAAGTCAGAACACACATTCGTCTACGAGTCACGAGACTGCGAAGATGTGACGTCATAAACAATGCCCGACAACGGCAGAGCGCGCAACGGCAAACAGTCAAATTAATCGATCTTCATCTAGGCGGGGAATGAAACAATTCAAGGACAACTCTTGCAAGAAGTCGCACGGACATCTCGCAGATGAGTTCAGCTTAAAATTTATAAAGTTTATTTAACGTTTGTGTAATATTAGCTTCGATGTGACACACGGAATAGTAGGGAGTGCATATGCGAGTACGGAGCCAGGTAAACAATGGAAAAGTCCAATCAACAAAGGACAATACTTACCGGAAGTTACACAAACATGTAACAGACCAGTTGAGCACAGCATCAGTTGTTTATTTAACTTTTACATCAGTTAATTCGACGTTCGACCTAGAACAGAATTTATGGCACACACGAGTTTGGAGCCCATGAAACAATCGGAGAATCAAACCAACAACGTCAATATACGAAGAGACATAACTAATACATACATTTAGTTACGTGTGCATTTATTACTTATCAATTTTCATATTTGCGTCAGTTCAGCCTTGATGTTCTACTGGAACAGTAGATATAACCTTAGGGTATGGACGATTGATTAGCCAGTTATCAAGCATTGCATTAAGGAGACACCATATTTGGCATAACGGGGCAGACACGCCTCCTCTCCATCAGTCTGTGTTTACGGAGCAGAGTTTAATGGTCGGCGTGAATGGTCTGGGTCAATAGCGACTCACTTGCCAATACATCACTCATCCGCCATACATCCGTCCACAATGTATCCACATCCATTCAACGCTCCATTGACCCATCGATCCAAACGACGGTCCACCCATCCGTCCATCCATCCAACGGTCCACCCATCCACCCACCCGCCTACCTACCCCATCCACCCACCCGCCTACCTACCCATCCATACAGAATCCCTCAGCCGTTAATACTTCTCGTCAAGTTGAGGACTTACGTATTGATGAATAAGTGGCTAGATGGTTGGTTGGTTGGTTGGTTGGTTGGACTGGGTGATTGGTTGATTGATTGATTGATTGATTGATTGATTGATTGCCTGACTGACTGATTGCATTGCTGATGTTTGTTAGTTTTTTGTTTGATTGTTCGGTTAGTTGGTTGGTTGGCTGATTGATTGTTTAATTGATTGATTGATTGATTGGTTGGTTGATTGATTGATTGATTGATTGATTGATTGATTGATTGATTGATTGATTGATTGATTGATTGATTGATTGATTGATTGATTGATTGATTGATTGAATGAAGTGCTGTATGAAATAATCCTCATAAAGTGGTAGACCTAGCTGCATGACACATTATCTATTTACAAACTATTTTCATGGGGCAGAGTCTGATGGTTAGCATGGATGGTCTGGGACAACACACCATCTATTCACCCACGCATCCACCCATCCAACCATCCATCCCCCGCCCACCCGTTCGCCCGCCCGCCCGCCCGCCCGTCCTCCCATCCAGGCATCCATCAATCCAGGGAATTTCTGAGCCTCCATTTGGGAATGTGTAATAGTTGAAGGTAACACCCAAAAATAGTTTGGTTGTACTGGGGAGTGCTTCTTCGTCTTCCAATTGACACGCGTGGTGATCTCATCAAGTTGAGGACTTGCCAATGTATACAGCGCAAACATAAATAACAGAAAACATTAGACTGTAATGGTAAGTAAATTACATCAAAAGTAAGAGTTGATCATTCACTCTGGGATTTCGTGTGGTTATAATCTAAATTTCATCACGAATGGGGTAACTCGGGATCAACTGGAGCCACTTCAGAAGTGGCTACAGAGACGTTGGTGGTGCAGAAGAAACCCCCGCCGTAACTACCACGCATTGTGTTGTGTGGTGGATGTAACAGTGAAACCCGCGCTTATTTCCTGAGCTGCTCTGGAGATAGCCAGGGCTTATTTTTCCTCGGCATCTACAACCTATGAGATATTATTAAAATGTGTCCGCTGTGCTCAATAACTTGCATTTGGATCCCCTTGAGAGAAGACGATAATTCTCTTGCTCCTCTTGAAGTACAAGGTGTCATCAACCACTGCATTGCACGAAAGCTCCCCACTTAATAACACACGACCAACTATCACAACTCATATCCACGTTCACAATAAATACAGTTGCACTCAGAGTCAGCTGGTGGAACGCCCTCTTCAGGAATGGGTTAGTATGGAAACCGTCCAGGGTGCGAACTAAACATTGTTTCACACTTAGCTGTGTTTTTATTTGTTTTGTTCTACAGGCACTACGACACCTGTTGGCAGCGCACGGGTGTAATATTCACCCACTGGCACTGGCAATACGTCTGGCATACGGACTCTGCCAACTGTTGAAGCATCAGTTCAAATGTGGCATATAATCACAATCATCGTCCACCGGCGGTGTTTTCAAGCTTTGCCAGGTTCGTCTTCCTCCCAGTGGCCTTCCCCCAACAGGCATTGCATTGAGCCTCAAGTTTGCAAACACGTAGTGCTGCCAGGTTTTAAATGCCTTGGCCTGCTAACGGGAACAGCCCCCTCCATCACCAATTTCGTTCATTTCGTCCTTTCTCTCTACATGATTGTAACACCTCAGATATTTGGCTGTGTGTTATCCAGGACGATGCAGTGATTAACGTAGATGTCATCTGAAGATGTTATAATTATGACATAAACCTTCATTTATGTATTCCTCTCAAAAGCACACGCTTTCTCGGCAACCAATGAGATAACACAACACCATACCTGGCAGAAGACACGTTGCCGTGTCCCAACAATGCACAAGTGCAACAATGCTATTACAGTGAATCCAATCGACCACTCTACACCTGGATTCAATTAGATGCCTAATCAAAAAGTTCAAACCGCAAGCTGGTAATTAAAACAGCGCGGCTAGCTGACACGCGATACGTCATTGGAATCTGTGGAGGAGAGATGAGACAATAAGAGGCGTGCATTCGAATAGATGACAGCTGCTGGCAACAGGACTGAGTATTTATGCCAACAGTCGGCTGAGATTCCGTGCGGTCATTGCGTCTGTTGCCAGCTCAGTGATGTTGGTCGATTCACGGCGTGCTTCAGATCAGCCTCTGTGCAATGTAATTAACAGCCTAGCTAACACAATGACCGCCCATGGAAACAACCATCGCAGGAGCATCATTAAATCACAATTTCCATAACATTCCTAAAACAAATTGCGTGGAAGTACAGCTAGATGCAAGGCCGATGTAATAATTGCAAGACAGACATAATTAGAACAAACAATAAAATGTTGGCTCCGGATAGCTATACATTTAACACTTCTTCTGTTCTGCCAGGACTGAAGTGCCAACGCAGTGAAATTCCATCCGATGCTGTCGAACTGCCTAATTCGAGGAGCTCATGTCTGGTAGACTGTGGTAAAACAGCTCGTCTAGCACCAGGAACATTGGCGAGGGGTGATGGTAACATGTGCTTTAAATAAGACGTATGTTCAAAGCTTGCTTTGACAAGAGGCCTAGTAGACGCACGGTTTTAGACGTCTGCTGGGCCTGTTGTCTATATGCATGGACTTAACATCAAAAGACAACTCGGCTCGAGACCTTTTGCAATGTTTGTCATTGCTGATGTAAATTACCTTTGCTAAATCTAGTCAATATTGGACGTCAGTGAGCAATCTCTGATGTGGAAAACGCAAGTACTTCCATGAAAATCATAGCGTAGCGTCTGCGGTGCATCGATATTATTTCAAATCCACGGTAAGTAAGATGTGGTTGATGAAGACGAAATTTATATACGTTGAAGAAGTATATTTAATGAGGCATATTCATTGTGGTTACATATTGGGACCTTAAGGCGATTCTTCGGAGGAAGCTTGCCTTCTCAACGGTGCCATTCCGTTCAAATAAAACAGTATACAAACCTATTCAAGCAATATTTATTTTTACGCAACTAGAAATTTCTACTTAAATTCTGCCACCATCATCAGGAACTGAAACTCTGATGTAAGAAGAAATTACTAGTTGTGTAATGATAAATATTGCTTGAATAATAATTATACTTTCAACTTGATGAACATTTCACGAAAAGTATACAAACCGTGTGAAAGAGATGTTGTAGGCCTAACACTGCACCAATACACCTGCTTGTAATCGGACCGTAACCGTTTACCGCCTGGGTATCATCAACACATCCGATTTGCGATAAAGGCGCATCGCTGGATGAACTGTTTGGAGATTAAGAAGACGACAACTTTTAGGGTTAATGACCAGTAAACGGAATCGTCACTGATCCGTCGGGTCTGTTTGACAGACGCATTGGGTAGTCCCTTGCACCGTCTCCAGCGAGGGCTGATACAGGATCGTCTCCGTCGTCTCCACCAGTCGGTTCCTCGTCTCCGGCTTGTTCTGCACTCCCTGGTCGCTGAACGTCTTCGCTGTCGTCTGCACACTCGCGTTCTTGTACTTCAGCCGCGGGTACTGGGTCGACGCGTTGACCATCCTGAGTGGACACCAGACGGACGCTTCTGCCACTTCCGGTTGGCACTGTACAGCGACGTGCAGCTGTTCGACGAGATGGAGAATCTGACAGTCGACGGCGACGTGCCTGGCCTTTGGAGGGTAGCGCGGCGGCTCGGGCCAGCGAGCACACTTCGGCTTCTGCTCCCGTGTCTTCGCTGCCCGTGGCTCCTGTGCGTAGCGCAGCGGCGCGCAGAAGGCGGACGGCGGACGGAAGTTCGTCTGTTTCGCGGTCGGATTGTCAACGGCGCGCGCCCCATATCTGGCGCGCACGAAGTGGTTCCCGCGGTGGAACAACTGTCGTCTGCTCAGGAGACGCTGCGCCGCGTCGGATCGCTTGGCGCGCGCCGCCTTCTTCTTGCTCGGCTCGCGCGCCGTGTCGTCGCCGTCATGTAACGTCATGGAGTCCTCGTCCGGCGAACTCGGGCCAATTCGGCGCGCGTGCGGGGCGGAATCGGACGACCGGAAGCTGAACGACACGACGGCGCTGCTCGGTCGAGACGACCCGCCGAGGTCGGATGTATCGCCCCGGTTGTAGTCGGTCGGGTACGGCTGTAACAAGGCGCAGTCGGACTCCGCCGAACACTGTTTTGTCAGCCCAGGCTTTGGCCCAAGACGCAGAAGCCCGCTGCTTTGTTTGTCGTGGGCCGACCACGTGGCCCCGCTGTCGGTTCTGGATAGGTCAACCAGCGTGCTGCCGTAGCCTTGGTCCGAGTCGGCTGACCGACTGGAGGCCAGCGACAAGACGGCGACGTCATCGTCGTCGTCGTCATCGTCTTCATCGTAGTCGAAGTGTTCTCGATAGAACATCGTCGATGGATCATCGTAGTTCGTCTAAAGTGTAAAACAATCACGTTCCAGCAGCGTAAGATGGGGCTTAAACCACCTTAGATGATCTTAATGACATTTATACCTATTATAGGATACTTAACACATAACCCTCGTCAGCTTCGTACCCTCTATTTGTGTCGATTCGGATATCTACAATGATCTGTTGTAATAGTAAAATAGGCCTACACTGCGCACATAGAGTAAGAGACAAAAGTGTATGTGTATGTACCACTGATATTAACAAATGTATACGTGCAGACGCGCGCTAACAAAGACATTAATACGATATGGGGTATGTCGTACTACATACCACGAATCGTTCATTGGAAATGCAGGAATTGGTAATTAACCCACACAGCATAATATATGTGGAATTTATGCCTTACAATATTGAGTTAAGTGTATACAAACTAATACCCATAACCGTTGTGTACATATCATGGCACACACGTCCGAAATAGTGTAAAGGAATCAATATTCTGCACATTCTTGATTAAAAACAAACGTGAGTGGTTTGCAAATACGTCGTCAAAGAGTCGACACATCGCGCGGACACATTCATTCGAACCACGGACACGTAATAACTGCTCCAAAGGCAGGCTACATGCGACATGACCCGCCATCTGTAACAGCGAGCACACTTACAGACATGATCCGTGCTAGTCCGTGTCCATTCTCTCCACCGACGTCCGTTGAACCCCGTGTACAAGTCCCACTGACGGCGGCTGTCTGGTCGGTGTCACGGAGCGTTGATTTCCGTCAGTCCTCGCCACAGACGCGGCCCACTTCACACGGCAACAGTTCTCGGTAGTCGTGACAACCATGCATATTTCATGGCGGTCGGTCGGAGTGGCAAGTCACAGGGGCTGCTACGTCCTGCAGTCACGCGAGTGGTCGAGTCCGCGATCACGGCACCGTCAGTTAGTCATGCTCTTGTCACGGACACGTTCACTGCATAACGCACTCGGCCGTGTCTCTCAGGGATATCATGGATGTTTACTTATCACATTTTAATGATAGTATTGGTTCTCACTATAAGCCGGCTCTTGCAGTGCGTGCATATTGTTTGTGTATGCGTTCGTGCTTTATATTTTGCATTTCTACTAAAATGTAATTTACCGCCTATGTCCTACATGTTGGCTTAAAATAAAACATGTCGAAATTCCTCAAAGAACCATACTAAAATTTGATACGTTATACCATTTATTGCTGGTAAATCTTAAGCATTATTGGTACTCTGCCATAAATGACATATATGATATTGCAATAAACAGCGTAAGACCGGTCACAAAATTAACAGTTATGAGTATGAGTGCGTGCGTGCGTCCGTATGTCAACAAATAAAGAAGTTTAGCAACAAACGCAGAACGATTATTACATGCTTCTGACATATACTAAAACAAATAACAAACACAACAGCATGTACAAACACTTCGACTTCATTTTATTGTCTCAAAAACCCCTGAATGTTCACCTAAGTACAGATTGCGGTCGATGTGGTCCATAATCTTTGCACATGCGCACACAAACACATTTAATGGGGTCAGAAGTTTACCTCAATTTATCCGTTCACGTGAATCCAAAACATCGCATTCCTGCCGTAGCAAAACAACAGGAACGACATGTTTCTGAACGTACACCGTGTTCACATGATTCCTTAAAATTAAGATAGATTTCCGAGTAGATATAAATAAATAACACAGCACGTTTCTCAATAACAAAAACAAGAGGACGTTGTGCGTAATGCATGGCTAGAGATAGAGGTGACTTAACACAAGAAACAGCGGCCAGTCTTGAGTAAAGCACAATGCAAAGCTCCACTACATTAATACGATGTCAGATCTTTAAACCGGCAGGCCCTATATCCACACAGCACAAACGCAGTGTGTTTGGTCTGAAGTTCACATAAATAAATGGCACATGAATTTTGGGAATATGGACGAATTTTGTGTTAATGCAGTTTTGTATACGTCTTCTAAAACAGTCATTTAAACAACATTTATCATGGTTACTATTTAAACATCATAGTTACACAACAGTACTTCCGGTCCAGGTCGGAAATTAATTAAGTATACGTAATCCGAACACAGCTTCGTTTTAAACTGTATGGGTGTAAGGTCTTATACTGTATCACATACTGTGGTACGACGACACTGATGTGGACATGTTGTAATAGAGACCGATGTTCTCCGTGAACAACCATTCACAACTGAGCTACTGCGACTTGTGTAAAACCAGCAGTACAACATTACGTCACAGACCACAGTGAACGTTCTGGGACGTGTGCGACGTGGACCCCCACACACTGGCTGTGCACTTTAAAGTGTAGGCCCGCTAACACTAATTGCTATGGTGCGAGACGTTTCCACTATACGATACACGTTACTGGCGACGCTAAACACAAACGTATCACAATGACAACGCGCACGCAACTTGCTGACCAGAACACAATTAACAACACAGATTTCATCGATAATTAGAGCACTCACTTCCTAACACTCACACGATTGCAATAACGAATTCTCCAGTTCTGCGATAGAGAACCTCATCACCTGTCTTTTTCCTTCATCCGACAGCATCGATCTATCAAAAATATTAAGTGCACTCTTGCGACATTAATCGTGTCATTTCTTTGGCCATCCTGAGAAAATTAGAGGGAAACATAACTGGGCCGTGTTTGGCAAGAAACAAATTACAAAGTATGTGATGTACAAAGTATGTGATGTACAAAGTATGTGATGTACAGTAAATTAGACCCAATGAAAGCCACTGTCTGGCGAAGCACTTGGGTATTGAGTACAAAAATACTGCAGGCAGAGCGAGCACCGAACCACAATCCTGCGTAGATATACCAACTATCAAATTACTTCACAACATCATACAAACATGGAACGTCATTAAAAACCTTCTTGCAATCAAGTAATTTTTTACTCATACCAAAACCGCGAGAAAATCGAATTCAACATCAGCATAGTTTTGCAAATGTCTAAATGGAAATTGTAGCATCTGAGTTACTTCTTCAAGTTCAAGCTTGAGTCAACATTTAATGTCTGCCATTCTGAACTTCACGCACCTTCATCTTAATGACACGCTACAAGTCAGCCACTATGCAATGCCACAACTTTCCTAGAAACACGTAAATGTTACAAACACCCTTGGTCCGTCTTCATGTGGTCAACCCACAAACATTTATAACAACCACAACTCTGGGTTAAACCACAACTCCAGGTCAACAGTTCCTGCAGAAATGATTAGCTCAACACATGCTCTGCAAACTCTCCACCAATGCTTGACGTGTTTTAAGCACAGATACTGTACCAGTCAATTAGGGAAACTGGACAATTCTGGCCCCTGAATTTGGTGACAATGCGTCACTGTATATAACAGAATCTAAGGAAGAGGAAATGTCACAACAGACAACATTACAAACAGTCATAAGACATCATTCTAACAAGCAGCAAATGATTCGGTTAACTGATTTGAGCTTAGTCGACATGGTGCAATACACAGAGTGAATGTGCAATTCACTCGCGGTGCAAATATGTGCGTTCAAACCAACCGTGCAAATGTGCAAACGTGCGAACCATTTTCCTTTGCAACTCACAATATTATTTATAGCCAAAGTGGCTGCATACAACAGAATGCCCTCTGCTCTGTTAACTCAAGTAGGTTTCCTCAACTTTCAGTTTTCTTTATCGTATATGAGATCACAGTGCATATGGCATGAGTGGGTAAATAAGATAGGGTCACACCCTGTGGGGTGAACATCTGGGGGAAGATCTCTGGAAATCACCCAACTGTGAATGTTCAAAACAACCTGTTTTAACAATACTGGAAAATGTAAAACCATTGGTTAATCAGGTCATATGTATGCTGCACATGTACAAGTAACATTTACTGAAATATATGACTTTTGACCAATGTGTTGAAAGGTTATGGTGACACTCATAATTTGGCCAGAGAATCTATTTTGATATCCTGTTTTATGCCTGTGTTTATAGTGAAACTCTGGCCAATGGTGAACCCCAGAGATCTTCACCCGACATGCATCGATTTTATAGAAACATATGAATAAACAATGACAACTTATTTAATTTACAACACATATCCAACATATAAAGGCTCATCAAAAATTAACACAATGGTAATGAATGATGATGGTAGCGGGGGCACTTGCCCGCTACCAGCCCAGCTGTAGCGGCGGCTCCCCGCTACTTGTAGCCCTGTGAGTGCTGGTACAGAAGCAGAAAGACATATCACAGCCACAGGATTCTGTCGAGGTCGTTAACGTATCAGGCCATCAGCTTGCGGAATACCTCAAGTTCATGGATGCTTTTCGACAGTCTGCAAACAAATGTGACATCCGCTATAATAATAATAATTTTTATTTGTAAAGTGCTGTATATCCGGAAAAATTTCTGCTCAGAGTTGCATAAAATACATTGTAACACAGTTAAACACACACATATTTAAAATATTCGTAATCAGTTTAAACTTGCACGTAAAGACGAAATGTTATATGATAATAAAATAGATAATTAAATAAAGCTTCTAAAAATCCTAGTTCATAAGCTAAACTTATCAGCAATAAATATATAAAATAATAAATAAATAATAAAATATATTAATAACTTTATAATAAATTAAGTAAATATATATATATATATATATATATATATATATATACAGGTGTATATATATATATATATATAATTATAGTTAAAATAAATTAAATATAAAATACCCTACAAGTAATTTACAAATGCGGCCTTAAAAAGATGTGTTTTTTAAGTTTGGCTTAACTGTAACATATAACCTATGTTTGTGTTTACTGTGTTCACCAGACTAGTTGATTCCAATAACTGTTCTTTTTATGTATTTCACGGCCCATTTACATTTTTACTGCATTCATCAGAAACATGACAAAAGACAGTTAATAATAATGTAATTCTTATCGCACCAGTATCATGGCGCTTTTATATTATTTGGTTCATAAAACACATATATGCTAGTTGGTTACATGGCTGCAATACACATAGATAAACCTGTAGCATTTGTTATTTGACATACTGAATATTGATATGTCACCTTGCATAGTGAATTACAATGTCAAAACAAACAAACCAAACAGAAATGACAAGAGGTGCCTTGTTCTAATGACTCTAGCATGTCTATGTTCATAATTTTGCGTTACTTGACATACTGAATATTGATATGTCACCTTGCATAGTGAATTACAATGTCAAAACAAACAAACCAAACAGAAATGACAAGAGGTGCCTTGTTCTAATGACTCTAGCATGTCTATGTTCATAATTTTGCGTAATGATCTTGTATGTAGTTTTTGACGACATAAGACATTTTGGAAGTTTATTATTACATTTTACTGAAAATAAAAAATGTAAACTGTGATACTAGAGTCAACTAACATATATAACTCTGCAAACAGTCAGACAAACACAAAATAACCTTTGCTACAATAGACATCAAACTGCGCAGTTTATATTTCTGCGGTGCCAACACAAAGCTTACTTGGCTGGTGCACTGTTACCAGACTCTTATTAATTTCATGTTGTGTACACAAGATATACATTCTGAAATCTAACACCTGATGTAAAAATCCCTCGGAATCTTTACAACATCCAACGTTCCTGTAATTAATGTATACATTGCGCCATTTGAACACCAACTCACACCACACAAGCTCATTATGGTGGTAACTACGGTGCCAATACTCAAATCATGTCAAATACTGAAATGCATTGACATTTTTCAGAAAAGGACTGCCATAAAACCACATGAGTGAACCCGTATGCTACAACACGTACCTGCCAAATGAGTTGAGTAGGGCAACTATTTCGCCCCTCGGCAGTTGGAATGGCAGGATGCCCTTCTTGTGGTTTTGAGTGATGGTGGAATCTGGGCGCATCGAGTCGCCAGAGAACAGGATCTTCAGAGCTGTGCCCAGGCCTCGGATCTAAGACAATAACACACCAAAGACAATAAAAAACATGCCACGTCAACATACATTAAAGTACACATCACAGCTGTATATCGCATTAACAGATCATGGTTATATTGTTGGTTATATATTACCGTTATAGAGCACAGGCATACACCATGATTATATATGTTAACCGTGGCATCCAGCTGTCTTGTCATACAATGGATTGCACCACAATTATTGTCAGTTTGGTGATATGCATCTTCTGGTGTGACTAAGAAATGTGACTCGGGCATGGCAATCGCAACCACATCTGTGGCGGATTTACACAGTCAATTATGAAAAGAATGAAGCATTGGCTGATCTCTGCTTTTGGTGATCCCTCTTTCCAGCCTGTTGTTCCCTTCTAGCTTTCCCCTTTCATGCCAGTTTTGTCAACTGCTCTCCAATTACCACGATCACTGGCAACGGCCTCCCAGTGGCAATGTCAGTTCCTGCTATCTTGACATCACATTTGCAGGTGTCTTTATACTGTAGATTAGGTCAGCTAATGGTGCATATCCCAGTGACAAGTTATGTCTGTTATAAAGGTAAGTTCTTATATAGCGCAGTATCCAATCCCTAGGATTGCTCAAAGGGCTTTACACTTTTCTTCCCTGGCAGACCTGTTCAATCAGACACCATCTCAACTGCTCTGGGAAGCATCCAGCCATAAGCTGCAATTAATGCGCGAAGGCTGCTCATACATATATCCATCATTTGTCAGGTACCCATTTATACAGCTGATTGAACTGGAGCAATCTAGAGTGAAAAAACTTGTCCAAGGTTTTATCACCGCAGCATAGGATTTGAAACTGGGTCGTCTTAGTCGAGAGTTTGAAACTCTAACCTTGAGCCACTGCGCTCTTATACCACACAGCGATTTGTCACAGGCTCTCAGAACTCACACTTCAATCACAGCTACTGGTAGTGGTACACATCACATCACAGCTACACAGCTACACAGCACTGACATTCATCTATGGCATCCTTACCTGGATTTTCCCCCACATTCGACACTTGTCACATCCAACGCAATCCATGATCCGAGAAATGTTGCGGAAATGTACTTTGAATTCCTGGAATTTGAAAATGGATAACTTTAATTGTCTGTGGTTAGACAAATGTCACAGAATGACCAGTCAGGTAGCAGTTGCTTTAGTTAAACATTTTGTTAAACTGTGCTGACATTCAAATTGCTAAAATGTATGTAAACAAAGCCTAAACAAATAATGCTAATAATTTAATAATGAGTAATAATAATAATAATGAATAACATATTTTAGATATATTAAACATTATTATAAAATAATGTGTATCTAGGTATTTTATTTAAGTAACAACATTTGTACACTCCTTGTATGAAAGGAATAAGTAAGAGAGCATGAAACATTCACTGCGCTTTACTTTAGTAACAACATTCAGTATCACTCTTTGTGAAAAGAATGCCTATAATGCTAGAAAGACTCACTTCAAGTTGTTTCTTGTCTTCCTGGAAGAGCTTACTCTCATCAAAGTGTTCTGGGAAGGACCTGCAACAGATCGAAAAGTCCTCACTGAACACTAAGACAAACAACCAGGACATTTCCAATTTCCAAGTGCTACTTTATCAACACACAGTCAGGGAATGAACTTTACACTCGTCTAGGAATGGGCAACCGTTGGCTAGCACCAGTTCCTTGGGGGGGTATCTATTTTCCACTCGAGATCTGATTTACTATTAACTGATTAAAATATTATAAAATTGATATTATGTTTGTAAATTTTGTGTCTAAGAAGCATTGCAGGTCAAAACCCAGAAGGCTGTAGTTTGATGTCTTCGAAAAATGGGGACTACACGGGGGTAGTGATTTTACAAGGGGATGAGTAACATTTTAGGACTGCTAGTCCCCCCCTGGCCAGTTGGTAAAATTATTAATTTCGACCCCTGCATATAGAACTGCATTATGATTATTCTAATCTTATGGGGTTGCTCACTATTGTCAATATTTTCCCACTTGGATAAAGCTTATGACCACAAAATTACAAAGCTTATGATTAAGGAAGAGTCAATGTCCGACGACTAATTATAGAAATGTTGCCCGTGTATGGATGGCTTGACCACTGTGATTGTAAACAAATGTTTGTAAACATTATTCTGACTGATGAGATTATGTCCTAATCATGTACTACACCAGGTACATCATAACAATGTGAGGCTGTGACATGCCTACACCGTCTTTTAATAATATAATCACCCACCATACATAGTAAACATGTATGTGCAAGTATACAGACAATCAACACATAACAATGCAAACTCCCAGTGTTCTGGGAGTTTGCATTGTTATGTGGCGATTGTCTGTATACTTGCACATGTTTACTATGTATGGTGATTATTTGAACATGTCATTATTGCATAACATTAAAACAATGCAGATCTTTATTTGTTCACCAACCTGACCGAGTGTCAGGGCGGTTTATGGCTAACAGACGTGATTAATGCGAGAATTAAAATATTTTTAATTACGTATTATTCAAGGGTGGTGGAAACGTGGTTTCTTTTGCATTACTATGTACTTTGTTATTCACTAGGCTACTCAAAATATTAATTACGGCCCAGTCGTGCAAAGCCAGGGTCATCAGTCAATGTCTGTAGGCACGGCTCTGTTTACACTGTGGTTTCCTGTTTTGATGTTTCACAATCTGGTTGGGTGTTTCACAAGGCCTGGTTTCGTGTTTCGAACCTGTCCGAGTGTCAGGTGGTGTATGGCTAACAGACATGATTAATACTATGAATTCATGGGGAAGGGTCTGTAAGTTACTGCGTTAAGTAGATATTGGTAAATAAAGTTTGTGAATGATTTCTGTTGCATGTATTATAACAGACAACTAATGTCGAATCAAATTGTATACACAATTGATGGGTAGTCATCAAAATTACCGTGCCACTTTGCTCAATGTGTGACAGCAGAAAGTGTGGAAGATCAAAGGTTAACTCACTTGCACATCTTTAGAAGTTCGTGCACAGCTTTCTTCACCTCTTTGTCTTCCTGGTCTTTGCCTGTGTAGAACTCCTCCTGAAAGAACAAAAGTCACACACAGTTCAGTGATACTCAGCATACTATACATCTGAACACAAGTCATACAGTCCACGACTTCCCACAACAGATATTCTACGTATAATCCTAAACAAAACACAAGTCCTACAGTTGCTTCATGGTGTATTCCTGCAGGATTATGTGCCTAGCAGTTGCATCTTCATGTACAGTGAAAACTAAATATTACACGTTGAATAATCACACAGCTGTGTGTGATTATAATAATGATTCAATGGATGATGTTGGAACCAAATCGAACATTTGGCTTATCAGTGAAAAAATGTCCCCAAGGTTCAACCCAACACGTTCTCACGAAGTCATGATTGAGAGTCCAATACTTGCACCACTGAGGTACTTTGCGCCATGACTACCACGATCACGACCACTACCACGACCACTATAATACTCACACATGCACGTGTACACTACAGGTAAACTGTGCCTACCTGTTCGAGGAATGGCGCCACCTTTGAGAGGGCACGCAGTTCAACCAGATACAGGAAGTAGAGGTTCTTCAGTCGCTGTGGACCCTCGCCCCAGGTCAACTTGGGGTCAAATCGCTTCTTGAACTCCTCAACGTTTGGACCCCAGCTGGGTTGACCCCAGGATGAAGTTGCTGCAAGTCATATACATAACGGTCATAGTTGTCAAGTACATGTTGCGATGGTTGTCATGTACATGTTGTGACAGTTGTCACGTACATGTTGTGACAGTTGTCACGTACATGTTGTGACAGTTGTCACGTATATGTTGTGACAGTTGTCACGTATATGTTGTGACAGTTGTCACGTATATATTGCCATAGTTGTCATGTAGATGTTGTCACAGTTGTCATGTACATGTTGCCACAGTTGTCACGTACATGTTGTCACCTTGATCATGTACATGGTGTGGTTATCACACACATGTTGTCACAGTTATTACAATGAATGTTGTCACGGTTATCTGTTTATGCTGTCACATTTATCATGTATCATGTCATACATAACACGTACATGACATTGATACAGTTATCACCTGTACCATACTCATTGTGTTTATTGTCACGTACACTCCCACAGTTATCACGTTTATATGTCATATTTATCATATTTATACAACCACATTTGTCATTTGTGTTGTCACATAAATGGTGTCATATTTACTGTGCATAACAGTATAGTTTTTCCAGTCTGTTGTGTTTTCAGGTAACAACTGTCACATTTATCAGACAACACATATAACTCATGTAACATTATCTTCAGACAACTCACTTCCCATTAATACTGCCCACTACAGACGTGACACCAGGCCATGTCACAATGTATCGTATCATGTGTGCTAACACACCCATAAGAGTGTCGATATCTAACATCTAATCTAATATCTAATCTAACATCAATTGGTTTCTAATTTTCACATGTTAAACACCTCAACCTGACTCCAGTAACTCCTGTCACAATGGTGTCACCTTTTCGCTTGACAGGCTCTGGTTGACAGGACATAGTGAAGACTAACGCGTCTAACGTACCAGGTTTGAGCCAGTTGGCGGTGACGTCCACATTGATGGAGGTGTGGAAGCCAGAGATCATGCGATAGAACACCCTCTTCTCCAGACACAACTCTGCAACGACAACAAGTCACATGCTCACTCAGACACCTGACACGTGGCAGACAGTCTCCAGCTGACAAACAAATTATGTCTCAAATCCTGACATGAGATCCTGGTGTGCTCTACATATTATATCTTCTATACATCCAGATATATAAGGCACTTCCATGCACGCATGCACACACAAATACATGCATCACATGCAGACAAGCGTGCATGCCAAACAACATATATTACATTTATCGACATTATTAGAGAGAGGATTCTTAATGGAGTTGATTAGGTATTACTATACAGAAGAAACATAGAAATTAGTTTTACAACTATATCAGTAACATCTATGGCTAAGAGCAACTAGGAAGGTTTTCTTTATCAAAATGAATAAAATGTAAAAAAGTAGGTACGTTATCAAAATAGAAAATAGTTTTACAATTACATCAGCCCATCTTCGTGGAATGAAGATCTTTCATTACCAAAATGACCTATCTGTTACTTAGGTGTGTTAGTAGTCTATTCTATCTATTAGAGTTTGTACATTATTTTGCATCTTGGAGTCAGTACAGTATACTACATTCTATGTGAACATTCACAGTGAATCATGGGTCACATCTTCACGCCAACTACACAGAATTTCATATTTTGTACCACTTACATTGTCTGTAGTTTTGAATAATTGGGCACATATATCAATACAATACAAGTTAAACTGTCTTCACACAAGATAGAGCTTCATGGTTGGCTTGGGATCATTTCTGATTCTAATGAACTCATATGCCAGAATTTTCTCATCAACAAATTTTGCTCCTTAAGTTATGTTATACACTAAAAATGATCAATGTAAAAACACATGATATAATCACTTTCATTGTTGTTTTATGGAAACAGTGTCCTGAGTGATATGTCAGCTTTTTCATTAAAAAAATTATCTTTAAATAAAAACGTCAGTCTGTTTAAAAAGGAATCTTTTTATAACTTAAAGTCTGCTTACAGTGTGATGGTAATTAAATGATTCAATTATTGTGTGGTACAAAGGTAAACCTGTAATTCTGCTGAAGATGTCACAGAACAAACAGAAATTCACTATGCAACTGCTGTGTATACCCTCAAGGTGTGTCATTACTCATGCAAGCAGCATGCTCTGTCCAATGTGGGAGTGACCCCGGTAGTTATCCTTCAGTAATCACACATGTGCTGCTGTGACTGTAGCATTTCTTTAAGTTGTGACTGTTAAATGTGACATGATCATTAAATTCAGAATGATTCATGACGAAACTGTTTTTTTATGGCTGAGAGCACATGGAATAATAGTTGACACTTTTGAATGTGGTAAATTTATTAGGCACGTGAAATGAAATAACATTGCACCTCTGCATTCCATTGTAATCACATTTAATGGCCACTGAGGTAACCTAATTAATAAATTGGATACAGTTTGCAATCCCATTGATATATCAAAATATGTAACAATTTTAACTACCGGTCTAGTATAACGAAATTATAAACATTTGTAATAATTTTGGCCAAAGTAATTATTTCAGTGATTCTGTACAAAGTAAAAAAGTAAATGTGTACAGAGATTGTACATCCTATCTCATATCATTGAATGGTGTGACCTGCCATATAGTGGCGGTGTCTGTATACATAGGTTGTCTGTATGTGGCATTTTTTTTCGAGGGTATACACTGCAGTTTACCATTAGTGTCTATGCTATGAAATAAGCTGGGAGTCTACTTAAGGCAGGAGTCTACTTAAGGCAGGAGTCTACTTAAGGCAGGAGTCTACTTAAGGCAGGAGTCTACTTAAGGCAGGAGTCTACTTAAGGCAGGAGTCTACTTAAGGCAGGAGTCTACCTAGGCAAGCAACAAGACAACAGATGTTAAGATAATCAACAGCAAACATTCGTGCACATACACTGACACCAAATCTGGCAAACTCGACAAACACAGCAGAACATAACAGCAACAAAATAATAATTTATTTATTTACAGTGGTTATTCCAACTGAATTAAAATAATAATAAAACCGGACATAACTAAGGGACACCAGATGCTGAAACAAGATAACTATCACCATAACAAGAATGTAGCATTTAATCATGAGTGATTTTAGCTCATTGAGACCAAATAAATACAAATTGAGGTTAGTATTAACAGCGCTTATATAACATTGAAAGTATGAAGAACCAATTTTTGCAGTGAGCGAAAGAAGGTTACCTTTAAGAAAATCCAGACTTCGGCGCCCTTAAATCACAGTTTAAACAATGCCTGTTTGGATTTGGAGAAAATTTCAAATAATCAAACTGTTTACTTGGCAAGTAAAAGTTAATTTTTATATTGAAGCTTTATATAACCATTCCTCTAGGCCTTAGAAGAATAATGAATGTATTTTAACGGGAGGGTGCCAGTTCCTTTGCCCAGAATTGGCAGAGCAGTAATTTGTAACAGGAAGTCTGCTGTCTAGAAGATGCAAAAGTTAAGCATCAGAGTGTAATTCTGCTTGCCTCGGCATTATTGCCAATCAATTTTGTTTTGAAACTGGATGTTTTGTTTACCAATTGAATGTGATGTGGGTGGAATCTTTCAAATTGCAAACATTGTTCTGAGATTAATAAAGTAACTAAGCACAATTTGGCAGGCAGCAAACCTTCAACCGTTCAACATGTATGCTGTGGTCATAAGAATGAAATATTTTAAACATAAACAAAACCTAGGAGCTGGCACCCTGGTCTTCATGCATTGTCAATCCATGCACTATAAACACGACTGGAGTGAAACTAACAGGTCCACAAGTGAAGGCTATAATGTTGCAATTATATAGTCACTCATAGTAAACTGTGATATTATAACAATTATGATATCAAACCCAGAGTCAATTACACTATACCATATTTCAGTTGCATATCAATTACACAATCTTAATTCCAATTCTACCTAATGAAATCAAAATTTTAAAATACTAATTCCGAATCGAAATGACAGTATGTACACTGTACCATCATAAATAACATAACAACAAAATGATCTGTACAATTTCTCAAATGATCTATTCAACGTATGAGTACATTTAAAATAAGAATTAACAGTTTGCAAAAGCTGGAATTTGCATGATGTAATAAAAAAGCAACTGAAATTGGGAATCAGATTTTCAATTCAAAATATAGTGTAATTGACCCTGTTCAAATGTGCTGTCATTCATTTGGTTTGACACAGAAGCACACGGACAAAACTAAAGGCAGGAGTGGGCATGGCAGACATCTAGGGAGACCACAACAGACATACTACCTTTGAGGTATAGGCCTAGAAACAGAAGTGAAGCAGCAGTGATTACGTGTTAGTCAAGCGCACTGTGTGTGACTTATGGTACATTGTGCACTACACAGCAATGTGGCCATGCGTGTCTACCATGGACATGTTGTAACTGTGGGCATCTGTGGGCTAAAATGCTGGGCTATGTCAGGGCTAAGTGTATGCGTGTGTGTGTGTGTGTGTGTGTGTGTGTGTGTGTGTGTGTGTGTGTGTGTGTGTGTGAAGGGTTCCAGGAAAAACACAATAAAGAAGGATCAAATATTCGATTTTAGTAAAATATACCAAAATCATGTACACGTCTCCATTCTTCCAGCTTCAAATAGATATACAACTTTGCCAGAAACCCATTATGTATATGTATTGTGTAAGTATATTAGTATATAAATACATACGTATATGTATATATATATATATATATATTATATAGGGTGCGAAATAAGGCTGGTCCGATCGTCCGGGACGAGTACTTTTAGAGCTCGGACTAGTAAGAGCAGTCCTTTTACACAGGACTAGTTGTCTATAATGACGGACTACCAGCAAGCTAGAAGTATCGTGCACCCTGTATGTGTATTAGTGTGTATCAATCATTCACCCATTTACATACACACAAGCACAAACAAAATGGTGTTTCATACAAGTTTGTTTCTTGGGCAGGGTAACATCTAAGGGGCCTGTACGAGTCTGCATTTTATTCAGTCTGGTAATGAGTTACTTTGCTAAGAAACATCTGCAACTACCTGTAATCATAAAAAATGCAATTTGTAACGGTGTGACTATTTTGCCAATGTAGTCACGTCACAGTATCATTTTAGTTTTGCCACATCACAACAATGTCAGCATGTCATTGATATGCTAATGCCAACCAAAATGACACAGCTGAAAGTATTATTTGCAACTAACATAGTCTATGTATCACACTTATTTGTAAAGCACAAAAGTTAATATGTTTTAAAATTAAAAATCCAGCAAATCTGATAGATCTTGCTAAGTAAATATCAGTGGTGTGGAAGTGCTGTGCATTAATCTAGTGGCTCAAGCATCATCTTAGTGTACATTTCAAACTCAAGCAACAAGCAAGCTGTGAAACTCACAGCAACTACAATACACACTTGGCATTCACAACTACACAATCCTGTGAGATGTGTGTAGATTCTATCTAAGGTATATACAGTGTATATGTGACAGGGTACAGGAAACTACCCACCTTGTTTACGAGGCAGGTAAGCACTGTTTTCTTCATTGTCAGGCCTGTAGACATATAACAAGGTAATGATAAGATCCTACAACGCACAGTCCTAAGTCCTCGTGACCATTCAGAATGCTTTGTTTCACAGACCAACACCATCTCAACTTCTCTGGCTTTCAGCTGTATTGCAATTATTACACATATTATTCTATGTTGTAGCGATGCATCCACGCATACACACCGCCATATACATGCACATATTGACGGATATGGTAAACAGTGCATTTATAGCTGTTTTTGGTAACATTATTACAGTAATAGTGACAACAATAGTTATAGTAATAACAGTGTAACACATTCACACACACCATACACACCACACACACACACAATGATACACACCCACACCCACACACACATACAACGACACACACACACAACGATACACACACACACAATGATACACACACACACAACGATGCACACACACACACAACGATACACACACACGACACACACACACCGACACACACACACACACATACAACGACACACACACGACACACACACCCACACAACAACACACACACCCCAGACACACACACAACGACACACACACCCCACACACACACACACACACACACACACACACCACACACACCATATGCACACCATACGCACAGCATACGCACACACACAACACACTGTACTCACTTGAAGCAGTTCTGGTCATAGATGAGTTGCCAGACGTTGACGGCCGAGGGCCCCATGTAGCCAGTGAACCTCTCTGGGTTCCTCACGAGGTCATAGTACACCGCTGCCTCAGAGTGCTCATCTGGATCATAAACCTCACTCATCAGCACCTGTTTTGATACGAATGCATTTATTTTTCATCACTGTTAATTTATTTATATGCAAACTCTACTGGGTGTTAAAGAAGTGGTGGCCTGGTAGACTGTGTGTCACCAGTTCATGTGACTGGTTGCTTCACTTGCTTGTCTTGTCCACTGATGGTGATTGATGTTACAAGTGGTGAGGGACCTTTTCAAAGTATCTTTTTCATACAGGAAATTGTTCTCCATATAGCATGAGCTTTGGTAGGCGATGGTCTTCCATTCTGGAGACATGTCCTGCCCAGCAAAGCTGTGTTTTGAGGAGCATGGCCTCGATGGTGGTAGCCTTAGCCATTTCCAGGACCTTGGTGATGGTGATGAAGTCACTCCAAGGGATGTTTAGAATGGTACGTAGGCAGCGCTGAGGTGCAGGTGGCGATGATAGGTGACCCATGACTCAGCACCATACAGGAGAGTGGTCAGCACAACAGCTTTGTAGACATTGATTTTCATGAGTTTCTTTAAATGTTTTTGGTTCCCGACACATTTGCATAGTCTAACAAAGGCATTATTTGCCTTGGCCAGTCTATTGTCCATCACCTTATCTATTTTGTCATCACATGTGATAACGCATCCTAAGTAGCTGAATATCACTACAGCATAATTATGATCTTAAAACACAGCTGATATGAAATAATCAAACAGAACAAAGAAACTGAACAAACCACTCACTACTTACCTTCAGGTTCACAGAAGTTGTCGACTAAATCGTCATATTTTTTCCATGTTTGAAAGGCATCTTTACTCTTTTGACTGAAAACACACGCATATGAAACTTAGACACTGCTTGGGCCACCATTAATTACTGCACATTTAATACCTTTCGGTTTCAGAGCAAAGTTTTAGATCATAATAACCATTTAGCTTGCATGTTTATTCAGTACCGAACAAAACTATGTATTTGTATCTGGTCACTAGACATGATTACTAACCAATGTCTACCATCAGCAGACGTGCAGCCAAGTTTAATCCTTTCAACACCAAGCCAGCAGCCAGTAAATCTGTCATGTTTCATATCTGCTGAAACTTTGGATAGACTAGACTTTAAAACTCATAGATATGATGCCATCTACTCTGTTCTGCCCCAGTTTTCAAAAGGACAGGGTCCAATTTTTAAAAGGGCACACAGAACATGCTGAGCAAAGGCTAAAAAGGCACTTGCGTACGTGTGCGACTAAATATTTACCACAACATGTCAGACATTATTATAATGTTCTGCCTAGGATTTCAAAAGGGCAGGTTACCATTTTAAAAAAGGGCACACATAACACGCTGAGCAAAGGTCAAAAAGTATGTGTGTGCGACTAAATATTTACCACATGTCAAACATTACAATGTTCCGTCCGGGATTTCAAAAGGGCACAGTGCCATTTTAAAAAAGGGCACATAGAACACACTGAACCGTGGTCAAAAGGCACTTAAGTAAATACGACTAAACAGATTATGAGCAGTAATATCAACGAATTACAGAAATCAATTGTCTGCACAGGTATTCTGTTCCCATTGCTCATTTGCTTGGTCACTTTACAAACAAATATTTTTTTGCCGAAAATGTGGCTAAAAATTTTCACCTTGCATGTTTGGTATTGCATAGGGGTATACTAACGTGTACCGCGACTACGACACAGGTTTCTTCTAAATATACAAAATACATAGCAACACGTTATGACACAATTATAGCAGGGTGTCATGCAAAAATGGCAGGGCATTTATTTTTACTTTGAAAATCACAGGGCATCCCCAAAAAGGGAGTGCCCTTCAAATACCACCAATGCAGAATGCTGTATGTCATCATGGGTACTTTATTTACTATACACTAGGGGTATTTGTCATGTCTATAGTCTAAAAACAAGCACCATTTGAACAAATCTTGCTGAATGTTAACACGCTGGGAATCAGAGTACAGTTCATTAAAAATGTCGTGTACTTTAAAGGGTTACTGAAGTGAAACTGATAATGTTTTGCCCATTATGTTAGCATGGAAAAACTACTTTCATGTTGCATGTACAGCCTGCATTCAGCTGTCACAGGTGTGTTCTGGCTGGGCATAAACGTGTCATTGTCAAGCTGTCATCTGCTCATAAGTCATTGTTGGTGTCATTTACTGGTGGCACTGGGCTGCTGGGTGTGTCTGTCTCGGAGAAGTTTTTTTAAATCAGATCACGAGTCAGATGTTTAATGAACTCAATCAACTCACCTAATGTGTGCGTCTATCACTCCCAACTCATTTTCATCATCACACTTGTGCTCCTTCTGTGCCTCTCGACTGTACTGAAACCACCAACGATGCGAAGGATAAACACCACGACGATGTAACAATTTTCAAAACAGGTGCATATTTCAAAATCACACTGACCCTACTTAACTCCGAGTATACTGATACTGTCAATAGTGAGTTAGAAATGGTTCAATGATCTGTTAAAGCAACAAAATAAAAAGTAGCATTACTCTTGTTACTGAAATAGTACACTTGAAATGCTAATTACATCTCATACACCTATTGTATTCATTACGCGTGTTTGTGTGCATGCGAGAGTGCACACGTGCATTCAAGCGTTTACTCCATTTTAAGAACAAGTACATGTACATTCATGAATCAATTTACTCCTTCATTCACACAAGTTCTACCCCGCTGGTGAACCATAATACTCACTTTGTTTTGGGAGTGGTTTTTCTTCAGGCCAGGTGGAATGTGTTCCTACAAAGGACAACACATCAGTGAGTCAGGGGCCCACAGGCCCTACACACACTACACCAGTTACACACACCTGAATCTCAACGTAAACTCATCCAATACAATGTTCATCTACCAGAAAATCATCACATTACATGTTACAGTGTTTCAGAACAATGAGGGTCAATTTGAGTGCAACAACTGCGTAAATTAGCCTCATTAGGCAAGCTAGACCATTACTTTGGGCAACAACGTACTGTATAATGGTGATTATCTGAGGTAATGGTAGATCTACATTATAAATAGGTGTCGGCTGTCAAGTTAACCTCACTTCCCTGTATGTAAACTACTGAACTATTTAAACAAACTACTGAACTATTTAAACAACATGAAATATATTAATTTTTGATCAGGACCACAAATCTAGCTGAAACTTTTAAAATTAATAAAAGAAGCAAAACTCAAACTAAGTGTCTATTTTGTCTATATTATAAACAGTTATTTTGTAAAAATATACATAAGTTTGATAATAATTGTTATTAATGTGATAATCTGTGTACGATTCAGCAACTTATAAATCCTGGTCATGTGATTACACTATTAGTTGCTTGTTTAATTAAAAAATGTATCATTGTGAAATAAATGCACTACAGTTACACCCCCCATTACATAACCAGTGATGACTGTTACGATACTTACATCTTTACATTTATCAACAGCACAACTTTTTGAGCCGCATTTTCCATCTGAATTTGTGCCAAATGGACACGGCCGGAATATGTTCACCTGTGGGAAACAACGAAGGACGGAATGTGATTACCTAGGTAGCCACAAGTACCACAGTCTATGAGTGTGATTGTGACACCCTTCACTTAGTGTGTCTTGTAGGTGTTAAACCAGTACAACCAGATATCACTGTGTACATGGCATCGTCTTATTCTTAGTGGTTCTGGCAAACAGTCAGCCCCACTGATGCATGGGGGCAACTGAGTCAAACAGGGGGCACAAAGTCACACAGGGATGACTGAGGTATTAAGTCACAGTAGTACTGGGGGCACTGAATGACACAAATGGTATGGAGTCAGATGGAGGGTACAAATCACACAGTCATGTACATATTTTGTCATTGAGTCATACAAGCTTTAATAAATAATAAAATACATTAATATAAATAAATATAATAACATTTTTATTTCCAAAAAAATCTCACAAGCATGAACTTATCACAATTCAGGTTTGGTTAGTTTCAATAAGTTTGAAGTATTTATAACACTCAGTATTTCAAGTAACATGTGCATTGCAATGAGTTTGGCAGCAATAATCTGGACTGAATTACCTTGTAGTAGCGGAAGTAATCGTATTCTAGTAAACTGCTGATGAGGGGGAAGATTTTGACGTTGTTGAATGAGTCCACATTTTCCACCTTGCAGGAACAGTCGTCTATTTCACCCTTCAACTGTCGACAGAAAAATATAATGTTTTAAACAAGCTAGTTAAAGTCACCTTGTGAATACAGTCATGCAAATAGTCACATCATGACTACATGGTTTTATATATTGTCAGTAACACTGTAACAGTGAAGTATTGAACAACCAAAATTTCATACTTACGTGTTTTCTTACCATGTTTTGAGCACAGGTTTTTTTCAAAATCACAAACTGCCCAGACTACTAGTACTAGTAGTACCTAGATAGTCTAGTACACAGTACTACACACTGTTGGGGTAATGTGAACCAATATTAAACACTACACTGCTTTTGGGCCTTGCAAATTGCCCAGACTATCCACAAATAGACAGCGTTCAAAGGGTGGGTTGTTCTATCAGACAGTGTTCAAAGGGTGGGGTGCTCTATCAGAGAGTGTTCAAAGGGTGGGGTGCTCTATCAGAGAGTGTTCAAAGGGTGGGGTGCTCTATCAGACAGCGTTCAAAGGGTGGGGTGTTCTATCAGACAGTGTTTAAAGGGTGGGGTGCTCTATCAGACAGTGTTTAAAGGGTGGGGTGCTCTATCAGACAGTGTTCAAAGGGTGGGGGTGCTCTATCAGACAGTGTTTAAGGGGTGGGGTGTTCTATCATACAGTGTTGAAAGGGTGGGGTGCTCTATCAGACAGTGTTCAAAGGGTGGGGGTGCTCTATCAGACAGTGTTCAAAGGGTGGGGTGTTCTATCAGACAGTGTTCAAAGGGTGGGGTGCTCTATCAGACAGTCTTCAAAGGGTGGGGTGTTCTATCATACAGTGTTGAAAGGGTGGGGTGCTCTATCAGACAGTGTTCAAAGGGTGGGGTGTTCTATCATACAGTGTTGAAAGGGTGGGGGTGCTCTATCAGACAATGTTCAAAGGGTGGGGTGTTCTATCAGACAGTGTTTAAAGGGTGGGGTGCTCTATCAGACAGTGTTCAAAGGGTGGGGGTGCTCTATCAGACAGTGTTCAAAGGGGGGGGGGTGCTCTATCAGACAGTGTTCAAAGGGTGGGGGTGCTCTATCAGAAAGTGTTCAAAGGGGGGGGGGGTGCTCTATCAGACAGTGTTTAAAGGGTGGGGTGCTCTATCAGACAGTGTTCAAAGGGGGGGGGGTGCTCTATCAGACAGTGTTCAAAGGGTGGGGGTGCTCTATCAGACAGTGTTCAAAGGGTGGGGTGCTCTATCAGACAGTGTTCAAAGGGTGGGGTGCTCTATCAGACAGTGTTTAAAGGGTGGCGTGCTCTATCATTCAGTGTTGAAAGGGTGGGGGTGCTCTATCAGACAGTGTTCAAAGGGTGGGGTGCTCTATCAGACAGTGTTCAAAGGGTGGGGTGCTCTATCAGACAGTGTTCAAAGGGTGGGGGTGCTCTATCAGACAGTGTTCAAAGGGTGGGGTGCTCTATCAGACAGTGATCTTCTATTGGAAACTACACAGTATGAGCATTGTAACCTTAAATTTGTGATAAATTAGACTAATTAATGGCCCAGGATCTTAGAGCCATTTCCCTAGTCGTTTATGCCTTTCCTATTTAAATGCCGTTTTACCTCACAGGTTCACACACATTTTAAAGACATAGCATTCAGTATAAAAATGTACATGTTCAACAGATCATTATCAGGCTGTTCAAAGGGTGGGGTGCTCTATCAGACAGTGTTCAAAGGGTGGGGTGCTCTATCAGACAGCGTTCAAAGGGTGGGGTGTTCTATCAGACAGTGTTTAAAGGGTGGGGTGCTCTATCAGACAGTGTTTAAAGGGTGGGGTGCTCTATCAGACAGTGTTCAAAGGGTGGGGGTGCTCTATCAGACAGTGTTTAAGGGGTGGGGTGTTCTATCATACAGTGTTGAAAGGGTGGGGTGCTCTATCAGACAGTGTTCAAAGGGTGGGGGTGCTCTATCAGACAGTGTTCAAAGGGTGGGGTGTTCTATCAGACAGTGTTCAAAGGGTGGGGTGCTCTATCAGACAGTGTTCAAAGGGTGGGGTGTTCTATCATACAGTGTTGAAAGGGTGGGGTGCTCTATCAGACAGTGTTCAAAGGGTGGGGGTGCTCTATCAGACAGTGTTCAAAGGGTGGGGTGTTCTATCAGACAGTGTTCAAAGGGTGGGGTGTTCTATCAGACAGTGTTTAAAGGGTGGGGTGCTCTATCAGACAGTGTTCAAAGGGTGGGGGTGCTCTATCAGACAGTGTTCAAAGGGGGGGGGTGCTCTATCAGACAGTGTTCAAAGGGTGGGGGTGCTCTATCAGACAGTGTTCAAGGGGGGGGGGGGTGCTCTATCAGACAGTGTTCAAATGGTGGGGGTGCTCTATCAGACAGTGTTCAAAGGGTGGGGTGCTCTATCAGACAGTGTTCAAAGGGTGGGGTCCTCTATCAGACAGTGTTTAAAGGGTGGCGTGCTCTTTCATACAGTGTTCAAAGGGTGGGGTGCTCTATCAGACAGTGTTTAAAGGGTGGCGTGCTCTATCATACAGTGTTGAAAGGGTGGGGGTGCTCTATCAGACAGTGTTCAAAGGGTGGGGTGCTCTATCAGACAGTGTTCAAAGGGTAGGGTGCTCTATCAGACAGTGTTCAAAGGGTGGGGGTGCTCTATCAGACAGTGTTCAAAGGGTGGGGTGCTCTATCAGACAGTGATCTTCTATTGGAAACTACACAGTATGAGCATTGTAACCTTAAATTTGTGATAAATTAGACTAATTAATGGCCCAGGATCTTAGAGCCATTTCCCTAGTCGTTTATGCCTTTCCTATTTAAATGCCCTTTTACCTCACAGGTTCACACACATTTTAAAGACATAGCATTTAGTATAAAAATGTACATGTTCAACAGATCATTATCAGGCTGTTCTGCATCGTTGCTGGAACATAAATGTCACATTAACCTGGCTGCAGGACACCACCATGTTTTATGCCTGTCTAGCCTGCCATGAAAAGATCAACAGTTTATTGACATGCATAAACCACCACCACGTCACACGTGTCGCTGTCACAGAGGTGAAGATACTTTACATAAGAATAGTTGGCCTGAAGCAAATACAGCTGTACACTGCTCAGTAATGCTCAGGGACTAATATGTCACTAACACTTAAATGGGCAAAAACAAACCTGGCATACCACCATAATCATAGATAGCTGCTTAAATTATTCTGCCTACCCGGGGGTATACCAACTAAATTGTCATCAAGTCTTAACTTAAATTCACTGATTTAAATCTTACATCTATTAACACCCCCAGTCCCCAGACTTACATTGTTGAATAGGGCAGCCGGTACTATTATAAATAACACCTGGACTAAGTAACTCAGGCTATACCCTACCATTAACGTTCTAAAGCATTCTGAAAGTTTCTTTACAATGTATTTAGTTCACTATTTACCAATCGAGTAAAGGACCTGTGAAAGTTTCTTTATTTTGTTTTTTATTTACCAACTAAGTAAAAGACCTGCCAAAATATAGAGAGGTCTACATATTAGCTGGGGCTGGTTTCATGATTTTTTTTTTTAAATTTGATTTAAAACCCATCAGTGTAGTGATATCTATGGAAAGTGAAGATTTAGCCATGTATTCCTCATGAATGTTTTATATCTAGCCCTTGGTTCCTCAGAAAATTAGGTCAGATTCAGAAAAATGATGGGTGTCCGTTTTTTTAGTGTACCGGTAGGTCTTTTATTATTGATGTTACTTTTTAAGGCTTCATTTCTTACTGCTACAAGTTGTATATATTTAATTACCAACATATTTGGACAAAGATTATTATTATACCTTATATTTTGCATATACTTGAACACAATAGAAGCCTACTTGTCAATATGAGAAGCTAAGGCCCAATCATAGTACAGCCGCTACAGTGGCCAAGTGTTTCCGCTACCACCCTGGTTTGCCTCGATCGAAACATCAGCAAGAACAACAGAACAATCTGGCAAGTCACAGCACTTACAAATCCCACAATAATTATAATACAACTACATAATCGATGTATTATGTCCTAGTTTAATATATTGACTTTGTGCAAGAACAGGGGACACCAAGTACAGGACTCATCTCATAGTTTGTTTACAAAATGAGCTTGACCGACTTACTTCCCAGACAACCACAACAATTGTTGAAATGAATTATCGACAAAAGTTGCATATTCGATGTCTGAAACATGTTCAATGTGACTTGAATAGCAAACAGTTTGGCAAACTTTTTCTGCAGCCAAATGATTCGGATTGAGATCATCCAACGCAATTTGGTAACTCAAAAACTGGGGCAGTTTAAAACATGAGTGAAACTCTGAAAAGTTGAATAGCAACAATGGCCAGAAATACCCACAATGAACATTCAATTTAAAGGCTTACCATATTGATGTTAATCCTTCAAATTGAACGTGTTTCAAAAGAGCACCTCTGGAACACGCGTCTAATGTTTAACTAATTTCGTTTCAGACTCCATTCTCTACCATATACACCTAATGCCATACAGGTCTCTGAAAATGCTCTTGTCTGTGACATCAACAACAAAACATTGTTTTCTGAATTTTTTTATCAAAACAAATTGCAAATAACTGTACTCAATTCAAAGTTGGCACACTGTTAGCTGGTAGTTCAGCAGAATTGTGACTGAAAGTTAATTAAGTGTCATAAAAACACACACATATATATATATATATATATATATATGAGTGTATGTATTAGTGACTAATCTGAATAAATTGTATATTAACCATTGGGTAATTTTTTTTTATTTCTGAAGTTTTGGTCACATGTCAATATATATTTGAGTGATTTATATAATATAAATCTACATGTTATGATTTGCAAGTTCGATATTACATTTCAGTTGGCAGTTAGCTAGTTCTAGAACCATCTAGACCATTGTTTACTTAGTAAGTCCAAGGGGTCATCTCAAAATATTTCCACGCACCACTGCACACAATTGGTTTCATGAGCTGGCAGAGCTGCTAATTAGTAAATATTTAATATATAACACACACACACACACACACACACACACACACACACACACACACACACACACACACACACACACACACATATATACATAACCAATTTTGTTCAATGGTGCGTGGAAATATTTTGAGATGACCCCCTTTGACTCAGTAAGTCAACAACGGTCTGGATGGTTCTAGAACTAACTAACTGCCAAATGAAATGTAATATCAAACTTGCAAATTATAATGTATGTAGCTTTCTATTATATAAATCACTCTCAATGATATACTGACATGTAACCAAAACTTAAGAAATTATATAATTACTCACTGGTTCATATAAAATTTATTCAGATTAGTCACTAATACAGCTTAGCATTAGAGGGGGGGGGGGGTATGGTAATTCTAATTCAAGTAATTGCCATTCTCATGGTCTGGAGCATGTACTGACAAGTACGTCACACTTGCAACCATGGATCAAACTCTATGTCACACTGACACATTCGATCAATTTACCATGGGGCATGGATCAAACTTAATACTCACTTGTTGAATATAGGCAGTGTCCCAGACCCAGTGAGTTCTAAGTAATCCAAGCAAGTGCCTTCCACTTGAGATTTGATTGAGTATTCTATACATTGCAGTATCAATTAATATATATATATATATATATATATATATATATATATATATATATATATATATATAGTATGTAATGAGTATAAACAGGATGTGATGTTGCCCCTTCTTCGGCTTCGCAATGGCCAATAATAATAATATTATTAGTGATGTTTACAACATGTATTTATTATAATTATTATGATACAACTAAAGCTGGTAAATTGGGATATGACACGCTGTATCTGACATAGTATATTTACATACTTAGTGATGAAGTTCTGAGAAAACAATGGCAATGCGTTGTTTCACAGAGGGATGCCCTCAAAACGGGGTGAATAAAAATGTAAACACAACCCAAGTGACAACGTTGTGTCACACAAACCTACCTTACAAAAACAGCTATCGGTATTCATTTCCGTCGCCGAAACCGACCAAATAATAGCCGGCAGCAATATGCGTAGTACAACTTCACCCATGATGTTTTAATAACACCATCCAATTAATCGTATAAAGTGTCATCCGTATGTCGATTCAACCGTGAACGGTCTACGATTCTCTCAACATACGTTTGTTTCGCCGAACCACGCCGAGAAATCCGCCGGTAAGAATATAAGTACACGATAAAATAGTTTCCCGAATTGTGTTAACTTTTACCTAGACTGGCAATGCGTGTTGCCCAATTCTTACTGACTCTCGAAAGTAATTAGTCACACAGTATCCTTATTTCACGCTGTGCGTGTTCATGTCACGATGATAAATTTAATGTGGACTGTTTTAGTAAGCGCCCCATAATACACTACTGTTATTGGGTGTACGTGGCACGACGTATAAAAGTTCCACATCGAGGCTAGGGGAATTCCGCGGAACCACGTGTGGACGTCGCAATACTAACACGCTGTAATAACGCTCACGCGTCGACACGGAAGAGTTGTCATGACTCTGAGATCACGTCTCGCTCGCATCTCATGTCTGCATATGCTTAAGAGAAATACATGTGGTAATTGTTCATTGGTCGGACCATAGACTATGAATAGGATGTCACCTACGGCGACCAGGTCAATTTTTGTTAGAATAATGAGTGACTGTCAGACTCACTGACACCGACACTGGCCAGTCAGTCACTGGCAGTGGCAATGCGCGACTGATCTAACACCGACTGGTCACAATTATGTATCAGATGAGTCATCTACTCATTTTTGTCCATTCTGCCTACCTGGCGTCTGGTCCATGTACTCTTTTCATACAAGTGCAAATGAGCAAACCACAGCTTTAGAAACCAAACATTTCCTAATTCTTTTCTAAAATTTTACATACTAATATATATTTATGATGTTTTGTGCATGTTATTTACATGTGATTATAATATATAATTATTAATATTTAACTGCTTTTGGGCTTAGCCTTAGACTAGTCTCTAAGCATGCATTTACATTTAATATAAGCCTAAATTTATATATTTTATTATTTATCAGTACATGTAATAACAATTTAATGGTACATTTATTTGCTTGCAATTGTACAACTATAATTACCCAGCAAACAAAGAACCATTTCTGAATCAGTTGGCACGTGTCATACTGGTTCATAATTGGTACCACCAGTACATGTTTTCATGTACTCACATGAATATACGTGTTCTACCTGTTGTCACGAGTTTGACACGAGTCATACTGGGTCAGAACTGCATGGTATGGTTTCACTGGTATGTGTTATCACGTAAAAAACTTGTGATTTCACGATAAACACGTGTCAATACACCAAATGTGTTCACAGAATCTGGTGAATTCACGTACGTAAACACGTGAATCGAGCCAGTTACCACTGTTCATAAATCACTTAGAGACACTCCGCTGACTCTGGTCATGGCCCTTAATTAGTCATCCAGCCATCACATGCATGGTCGCACCGGTGTGTGTTTTCCACCACACGCCCCTAGCTTTATACTCTTCTCCATGTAGTTGTTTTTACGATTGATGTGTTGGAAGTATGACTTTTTATAAATTGTCTATAATTATAACCTACAAAATTAAAGAAATCTGCACTGTTTTAGGGTCAATGTAATGGCAAGGTGTCTGTGTTACTGAGATGACAGTAATGCCAGGTTTAATTTTATGTTTACTGTTTCGCTAGGCTGCCGACGGTACATACACGCGCCATCGAGCCAGCGATGGAAGTCGGCAGAGACAGAGATGGTGAAGCAGCTGAAGGCGAGGATACGACTGTCGGGACCACTGAGTGTGGCCGACTACATGAAGGAAGTCCTCACCAACCCCACGTCTGTAGGTGGCATCTTAGACACTTAGTTTGTAGTTGTAAACGGGAAGGGCAAGTTACAAGTTACAAATCTCACCAGCTTCAAACATCTACTGAAGACACCTTTTTTTCGTATTGCATATTAGTGTAATTCGACATGAACATTATTTTTTTTTACTAGATTATTAGGTAATATTATCAATACATAATTATACACACATTTATTGGCATTATTGTTACATAATAATAATAATTATTTTTAACATATACTAAGCTATTTATTACTAATAATAATTATACATATACCGTCATTTATCAGTATCATTGCGTTGTAGTTATACACTAGACCGATTATTATGTATTTTTATGACTACCCCCCGTGGTAATACGTCATTTATTTATTTATTTAAAAGTGCTATGCTATTTAATACCATACTAATTTTATTTATTTATATACCTAATACCTATTACCTATACATATTTCTTTACATTTATTTTAAAACAGTAGTATTTGTCTTATTGTAGATATATCTTTTTATGTCTTAAATTGTAATATGTTATGAAGCGCCAAAAAACGATTATGGATGTGGCGCTATACCAAATAAATATATTATTATTATTTATTATTATTATTACAAGTGCAGCATCCAGTCAATTTCGTAGAGCGCAGTGGCTCAGGGGTAGACCTCCGGACTCTCGACTAAGAGAACCCGGGTTTGAATCCTGTGCTGCGGTGTTAAAATCTTGGGCAAGTTTTTTTCACTCTACATTGCTCCAGTTCACTCAGCTGTATAAATGAGTACCTGGCAATAGACAGTGGTGGATATGTGTACGCGCAGCCTTTCGCACATAAATTGTAGCATGTAGCTGGATGCTTCCCAGAGAAGTTGAGATGGTATTTGATTGAACAGGTCTGCCGGGGAAGTAATGTGTAAAAGCGCTTTGAGCAGTCCTATCGACTGGATATATACTGCGCTATATAAAAACTTACCTTTACTTTTTTTTTTTAATGCTGGTCCTTGCACTTTATGCCACATCCCCATTCCCATGGGAAGCATTCAGCCACAGTGCAAATGCTGAGAGAAAACATTTTGATGACATAATATACCCATCATACACATCACTGTTTATAACAAGATAGGCCTACTTATGTTTACGGATTAAATAGTTGATGAACAGAAGCAACATGGAGTAGAAACGCTTGCCCAAGTTTCAGTGGTTGCCATAGGATTCAAGCCAGATTCAGTTAAACGGGCAATATTCCATTTATTGCACTATTGCATCTAATAATTTTTTACACATTCTTCTTTCCAAGATTATCTAGGTTTTGGGCTGCATGCTTTGCATTTATCTTTTATCATCAAGTGAGAATTACAGGAGTTTTAAGCAAAAATGATAGTAAATGTCAAATTAAACAAAATGTTGAACTCTGTGAAAGTAATACTAACTGACAATAAAAAAGTTTGGTTTGATAATTTTAAAGGACAAAGAAAAGGCTATGGCTTCGTGTCATACACCTAATAGAATTTATACAAAGTAACAATTTCCACATATACTCAATTTTTTAACGTCAGCGGTTTACTCAGAATGTGACTTTAAAGTCTAAAATTCTAACGAAATCCACGATGGTCTAGACGCCGCCATAGGTAAAGGGTTAATTTGGCTTGGCAATTCAGCGCGCGGCATTCTATATCTTGGTCAGCTTCCGGCGACGTCGTTAAGGGTCAACAACTTCGAGTCTTCGACAGTTCGTTCAGTTGGCGTGACATCTAGCAGCTGCTTATAGACGTATATCTAAATCTGTGGTTAAATCTATGGTAAACTTTAGTAATTATGTCTTCGTGTTCGGCATACGGTTGCAATAATAGTTGAAACAACCGGTAGTATTGAAGCAACGGATTCACGTTGGTGATTTGCGGGCGTACTGTTTGGCACTTTGCTCGGTCCATTTTGAGGAGAAATGCTTTGATGTAGACATGTATCATCAGTTGATGGGATGATTTCAGCGATAACAATAATAGACAACTTTATATTTACCGTCATCAGCATGTTACGCGCGTTGCCGAGTTGCAGCCATTTCATGACAACAGCCAAACCCTATGCAGGTAATCTACGTGGAGAGCGCCTCGATCACCGTCGTGACGTCATTCTTCGTCTAAGATGGGGTAGCGCATAGAATTTGGATGGCTGGGTGTTAAAAAATATTTTTCTGGTAAACCGCTGGCGTTAAAAAATTGAGTATATGTGGAAATTGTTACTTTATATTAACTCTATTAGGTGTATGCCACGTAAAAGTTAACTTTGTTTGTCCTTTAAATAACATGCATACTTCATTATTGATTATGTCCACATAATTATTTAATTTCGTCAACTACCGGTATGTACTGCGGGTTAATGCGAGTCATAGTGGCGCCACCGAGTGATCACAACAACTACTATGTAGCACGTGTCTTTATCCCACTGTCTTTTCAAGGTCATTTTAGGTACAACATGCTAGTAAAATAAGCCGTAATTAAATAATTAGTAAAAAGAACTTGTGTAAACATTATGTACACATAATACATTTCCTTAGCGATGTACCACAGTTTACGAATTAGTTTGAGTCTGTGTGGCCCCCCCCCACCACCAAGTGATCATGGCTACAATATTTTATGCCTTTTGTTTGAAATACAAGATTTGCCAACTTTTGTTTGCAAGGTAGTTCTACGTGTAAAAAGATTTTCTTGGTTTGGTTAAACCAACACACGATGGCAACCATTTCCACGCATTCAAATATAAATAGTACCTAAAATACATTAAAAATAGGATGGCTACAGATTGATAGAGTAATATGTAATATGCATGAAATGTAACTGAGTCATTGAGAGCCATTTTGTGATGTTAAAGCTACAAGTTATAACATACTAGTGTTGTATCTGACAACTAGTTTACCCTCCTGCGTTTCCACCGACAGGGCTACTACATGCATCAGGACTGACTTCATCACTTCACCTGAGATCAGTCAAATGTTTGGCGAGGTGGGTATAAAGTTACTATCTCCAGGTTCACCAGGTGTTAGATACATACCTATAGAGCTTCTGTTTCGTTTGGCATTCAGTTATCGAGTTTCTTTTTTATATCTCAAAATGTTATGTTAATTGTAATTTTTGCCTGCTTTGTGTTTCTTGATAGTCCATCAACTAACAATTTGGTAGAATATTTATGGTTTCTTGTTGACAACAGGAAAATTATTGCACGCAAATTGTCATGTTTTCTTGTGTTGATTGAATCAACAGAATTTGTTAGTCAAGCTAGTGGGCGATGTAATTAGTTGCAAAATATTGTCTTGTAATTTATTATAAGAATGGAATGTCATCTGAATCGTCACCTCAACATATGTCACTGTTGTAAGTATTGGAAGCACTACAGAAATGGGTGGATGTATTTGACGCTGCTTCTGTTGTCATGGTTGCAGCTGATCGCCATCTGGTGTGTAAATGAGTGGATGCAGTGTGGTTCTCCGAGCTCCCTCCAGGTGGTGGAGCTGGGTCCAGGAAGAGGCACTCTGGCAGACGACATGCTGCGGGTATGGCAAACAGTGATGAGTTTATATGAAAATTATCTATGTTATTAATATGCTGTATGCTAGCTATGATGTATTGTACGTGCGTCTTCTAGGCACGTAAGGTCCACATGCCTCTTTTTACATTCAGCTATGTCCTTTTACAACTGACGTTTGATCAACCAATTGGTATTATTTAATTAAGTATTATTGATAAAAACACAAACAAATTATTTAAAATTACATGTTTCTGGTATGCTCTGGTTTTATCTATGTTGTAATGACAGCTGTCCTTAGCTTGTAGGTCCATGGGTCTATAGGAATTGCTTCACTTGTTTCTTATTGTTGACACATAGAGGCAGCATGAATAAACAATTATATTAGGAATGTTTTCCCTATACCCTTTGTTAGTCAGCAAGTTATACTTGCTGTTTCAACTTAGAATGTAGGAGTAATTTTTGACAGCAACTTTATTTTTTGAGAAAACATTTCTCAGACTTATCAAACATCTTATCATGGGTTGCTAATTCTTTGTGATATGTTGAACATTATTCATTCACATATTTACACATGAAATATATCTTCATTAAATAGTTACCGGAATGAAATAATTGAATGGTGATTGTGTTTTACTATTAACTGGCAGAAGTTTGTCTCAGGTATTTGCCAAGTTTGACGGAATTCGAGATGCTGTCTCCCTCCACATGGTTGAGGTCAGTCCAAAGCTCAGTGAAATGCAGCAGGAAAAATTGTCTGGCGTTCCTGCTTCTCCACACAACCTGGATGCAAAAGAAGGGCAGCCAAGCGTGACAAGTGAAAATCAGTCATCCATGACTGATGCAGAAGCAATGGCCTCTAGTGACAGTCATTACAGAAATTGTCAGAGTAAACATGGAGTACCAGTTTCATGGTATCGTAGTTTGCAGGACGTTCCGCGAGGGTTCAGTTTCTTTGTGGCACACGAGTTCTTCGATGCACTTCCTGTGCATAAGTTTCAGGTGGGTGAGTTGGGGTAATTTTCAGTTCACTGTGTGTTGTGTTTGTCATTGGCTTGTGTCTACTGCGTTTTGTTCAGATGTGTTGTAGTAGCAAACACAAACATATTGTCCAGTGTTGATTCAAGATTGTTTTCAATTAGTAATTGATTTGTTTTAAAGCAGGAGTTTCACTTGTATGTATTTATGTAAAGTACCCTAGTAGCAGTATTATTGTGTGTGTGTGTGTGTGTGTGTGTGTGTGTGTGTGTGTGTGTGTGTTTGTGTGTGTTTGTGTGTGTGTGTGTGTGTGTGTGTGTGTACACATATGTGTGTGTAAGTATAAGTGTGCATACTTGTGTCTTGTTGTCTGTATACAAGCGTGTGTGTATGCATGTATTACTACTACTTCTACAAATTTGATGATGTGAATTTGTATGATGCCTCTGTATTTTTTATTACTTAAATGTGGACATTTCTCCCAAGCCCTCACTCGTTGATGATAATTGTGTTGGTACACAATATCATGATTTACCATGTTGGTCACTTACAGAAGAGAGATGGCCACTGGCGTGAAGTTATGGTTGATGTGGATTATTCTCCAAATGCCGAGCACCATCTGCGATTTGTGTTGTCACAGCAAAGCACAACAACAGGGAAGTTATTGCTTCAGGTAGGCTGCCAACCCTTACGTGAAAGCTCTTCATTATGTATGTACAGTTTTGTGCAATGTTCACTGCACTGACTTGGGCAGGTACAATGTCTGAGACATCACAGTCAGAGCCTGGAGGCTGGTGGAACTGTCTCCTTGGTCACGGTGGTGGCTTCTTAGCAGCAATATTCCAACTAGCAGTTATTGTGGTGTAGGGCATTTATAGGGTGGGTGTTTATTGTTAGTGTGTACTGTATAATGCAGATCTAGGGTGACTGTGTACTGGACTATTTGCATAGATGCTCCAGATTACATTCCCTTACTCACAAAAAAGTTTGATGAAAATAGGCGGCATGTTACACATTGGATATGGAAATAATTCCTCCCTTGAAATTAACATCCCAGAAAGAAGCCCCCCCCCATAAATAAACCTCAGTCTTGAACTAGGGGTAATTTCTTTTTATTACATAACACATGTTGTCTGACCTAAAACTCCAAAGTAAGAAAGTCCATCAATCAATAATGTCTGTGACATCCTTGGCTGTCTAATAGCTATTTTGGTTATGTGCATTTGCTTTTCTTGTGGAAGGTACTTAAAAAATACAAAGCATGTAACTGTGAAGTACCTGCTTTGCCGAGTAGTGTAATATATCATAGTCACTGGATGTTATTTACTATGGCACCCCATATATAATCATTAAATGTTTTCAGTGTAATATACAGTTTGCTGTAAGTTTTTAGTGGTGCTGTAGTTGAGTCCAACTGATACATGTTATGCTTGTTTTTGCCTTTAGATTAACCCGAACGAATTGCGGGAACATGTTGAACAGAGCCCTGACAGTGGTGTGGTTGTTCAGGAGTTGGCCACTAGGATTGCATTAGATGGTGGGTTTGCCCTGATCGCTGACTATGGACACTCTGGAGAAAAAACAGATACGTTTCGGGTAAGTAAATAGGGATGTGTAACCATCAATGTTTCTGCAACAGAAACATTGATTCACTGATGTGGTGAATGTAATGTTGACATTGCAAAAATAGAAATCTGTCTACATAAAGAGGCTATAAATTAAGCCAGTTATATGTAATATAGCTGCAGCCTTGAGTATAGTACGCATATGCAAAAAACTAGGTTAGTGTTTTTGTTTTACAATGATATTTTGTGTTTCTTCAACTTGTTAAATTCATCTTGCGTTGTCCAAACATTTCTCAGATCGTTTTCTAAGGATACGTTGAGAAGGTTCAAGATATCAGAACAAGCCATGACATCATTTAACATTTTGCATTTAATTTGTGGAAACACTCTCGTTCCCCTTTGTTGTAGGTTTATTATCAAGGAGAGAATTATATAAATTAGTAAACAATATCAGTGTCAAAAGGTTATATAAATTAATAAACTATATCAGTATCAAAAGGTAAAGTCCAGTGGAAATATTTGAGGGGAAATATCTTTAGGAAGTGCTACTCAGAGGACCCTAGTAATGTACTACCCCTAGTAATGTACTACCCCTAGTAATGTACTACCCCTAGTAATGTACTACCACATGTCATGTGTTGCTTTCAGGCGTTCCGAGATCACAAGCTGCATGATCCGTTGTGTGAACCTGGCACAGCTGATCTCACGGCTGACGTGGACTTCAGCTATCTGAAGTCTTTGGTTTCAGACCAAGGTTTGTCATGTGTTGTTACACTGTCCTGGGCTCACATAGAATTACCATGCAAATGTTGCCATGGCAGTGCAAACATAATGTGTTCTTTGTGCATACTTCAATTTAGCGTCATACTCTTATGTGGCGATCACACTGGCCCGAATGAGCTTCCGTTTGTTTTCTGTATACAATACAATACAATACAATACAATACAATACAATACAATACAATACAATACAATACAATACAATACAATACAATACAATACAATACAATACAATACAATACAATACAATACAATAACCTTTAATACTTCCCCCATGTTGACTTTGAAAGGTTTCCTTTCCGAAAGCTTTCCATATGCTTTCCAAATGCTTTCAGAACACGGCGAATCGACCTAGAATGGACCGAAATCTTTCTGCATGGTTTCTGCACGCTTTCCGAAGGATATTGAAAATATTCGGAAAGCATTCGTCATGTTCTAGGTCCATTCGGGGTGTTCGGAAAGCATACAGAACCCAGCACCTCCAAAATTTCATTCCGAATGCACGCATGCTTCCCGAATGTTTTCCGTACATGCTGTATGCTCCTAGAATGCTTACCGAATACACATGGATGCCACATTCGGATGATCGATGAAAATAATTTTGAACATGCACAACACATTTTTGGAGCCGTTCCGTATGCATCCATATGGAGCTGAACAGCCAGTATGCTCCTAGAACACACCGAATGCCTCCCGAATATGATCTGTTTGCTCCCCGAACACCCAAATTCCTATTCGGAAAACAAACGGAATGGCATTCGGGCCAGTGTGATCGGGCCATTAGTAATTGAGAGTTGATATGGGATATTATATTGTTTGCAGTGTATCATGTGTTATTGCAAATGTTTAAAATTATGCTGTGTGCAAAATTCTTCAAATTTCAATAACTTTTTTCTGGAAATTGTCATACACATTTGTGGATATGTGTTATTTATAGTGGATGATTATATGCTTGTTTAACTGAGAGGTTAGCTGTGATGATAACATTGTTTTAATTTAAGCTACATTGTAATAATTTCAGCATTATTAGTCCTGATCATATGTTGTTGTATTGTACTTGTAGTGATCTGTCATGGACCTATCTCACAACAGTTATTCCTGAATAATATGGGTATCCAAGTCCGGTTGCAGGTATGGGAGAGTTCATTCTAACTCATGTTTCAAATATACGTCAAATTTAAGGTAACAGGTATGCAAATTATGAAAAGGTTGTTCTGTGATTGTATTGTAAGATAAATGTTGGTTTGTCTTGCTATTAGAATTGTACTGGTATCATGTTCTGTTTCAGCTGAGATGTTAGTTAGGATTGCACACTGACAAAAAAAATTAGATATGCTTCTCTAGAATGTCGGATATGTATTTGCAGGATATATCCTTGCTTGCATCATACCTGGTACTGTTTTGTTTGGTGCATTAAATTATATTTGAAAGAAATTAGCTTGATCAATAAATTCTGACACAAAAATTTTATAATAGCAAATTAATTTTCATCTATGAAATCAAATAAACAATGACATTCAATAGCAAGGATGTAAAACTTAAACATTCACAGTATTATGAGTGTTCTATTATTATGACATGTTTTAATAATTTAAACTTACGACAATCAAAAACCACTTAGTAAGTCAGATTTGTTTACCTAATTATTCATTCTAAAGTAATTTTGATTTACATGCAACTTCTAACATTAATTTATTTTTTCATTCTAGTAGTACATGATTTTAAAGTGGATACAAATTAAAAAACAAATGTGATTCAATTTCTCTAGTTCAGCTTTGTGCAATGTCTTGGGCTATATTTATAATAAATTATTACTATTTTTGGTTACTATATAAATTGTAATTTTTTATTTCAACAACAACAATTACTACTACCTCGGTACATTATACATACAGTGCATACGATACAAATTGTTGAAAAAAGGGTAAAAAAAGTACAATACCTATCATGTTTACCCTTATAATTGCTTAATTACATACATAAAGCATCTGAACAGTGCAATAGAAGGTGCAGCAACACTATTTACACGTATAACCATACAACATTTAATAAAAAAAAGGCATTGTGACATTTATTGAAGAAAAACCTTTATAACAATAAACAATCTGAATGTTTAATTTATTTATCTAATTTATGTTGGCAAAATAGTCTAGGACTGTAACACATAACTAATCAACAGTCTATCTGTATAACCCTTTTTGAAATGATGATTTTTTTACAACTAATCAGTGAATTATCGAGGGTGTTCCAAAGTTTAACCCCAGTAACAGAAATACACACACTTTTTAAGTTAGTACGTAGTACGTACATAGATTTACTTGAACATATTGCTTGATAATAATGTGACTGCTGTACTGACAGATGCTGATGAAGACAGCTCATGGAGAACAGCTGGAACAGTTGATGTCGGGATATGACATGTTGACAAACGCCAGCAAGATGGGAGAACGGTTCAAATTCCTGTCTCTTCTGCAGAGCAACCGCACAGACTACCAGCCAGCTGGCTTCGTGCCTCCAATGTAGACTGTTGTGTTCTTGCGGCTTGTTTTAGGTAATATTTATATTTCGACATATTACACTGTGAATGTATGTAAATGGTTTCCGTCGTGAGTTGGTTTAACCAAACCGAGAAAATCTTTATACACATGGAACAATCTTGCAAACAAATGTTGGCAAAGTTGATATTCCATGCATATAACTAATGCATAAAATAATGTAGTTGTGATCGCTTGGTGGCGCCACTGCCTCGGAATAATCAAAACTGCGGTACATAGCTAACGAAATTAATTATGTGGAAATCATGTTTCCATAAATTTTGTTTACTAATTATTTAATTACTGCATATCATTAGGGCATTTTGTACCTATAATGACCTTGAAAAGACATGCTAATGGGCTAAATGCACGTGCACTATAGTACCTGTCGTGATCGCTCGATGGCGCCACTGGCTCGCATTAACCCGCGGTACGTTTAAGAAATAAAATAAATTATGTAGAAATCATGTTTACATAAATTAATTTTACTAATTAATTGATAACTGGTTATTTTAGTAACATTTTACACCCGTAATGACCTTGAAAAGACACTTAGATGCTCACACGGCTAAAAGCACCTGCTCTTTCGCACTCTGTCATTGCATGGCGTCAGAAATGAGACGACACATTTTCTATTAACATTTGTTTCTCTTTGGAAACTATACCGATATAAACTGACCGAATATTTGGAACATACACAACATGACAAATAATGTCTTTTATAAAAAAAAAACGAGACCAGGTCTATCTTTCATTACTCCTTTTTTATACACATGTAACATGATTTGATTTAGTTCACTTTATCTATTCAAACTTAATTCATTCGTATTTTAAATACGACCGACAGTTCGACCGATTACCCGAGTGACCGACCGAGCGTCAGAAGGTACAATAGGAACTTTTGGAAGAACATCAAGATAGTTTTAGGACGATCAAGACTCAATGGGATGCGGTTGTGGGTTTTTGGAGAGATTCCAAATGCTTCATTGGGTGTAGGATTGAAGCATTTGGAGGGCATCAAGGGGTGAAATTGAGAGTTTGTAGTTAATACCAGCCCTCCCAAATATTCACCACAGTCCAACGAATCACCCTATAAAACGGGGGCATATTTCAAAGATCCAAGGGAGAACTAGACATTTCTAGGAGGGCATTCCATGTCCCTTATGTGCGAGATATTTACTCGTCAGGATACTTGGCTTTGTAACGTATGCAATAATTCGTTGCTATCTATAATTAAACGATTGAGATGTCTGGAACACGTCCTGGGAATGGGTAAGGACAGTATCCACAAGGTTGCATAAGATGGACACCCAGAAGAATGAAGCCAGAACGACGAAAGACGACATAGCGGAAGACAGTAACGGCGCAGCTCTCGTGGGGCGAGGCGTAGGCCGTAGCGAAGGAGAGGACCCCGTGGAGGAGCATTGTAGTTTTATGTCCTACTCAGGATGAAGAGGACATGTAAGTATAGTTAAACATCACATGCGCTAAAACACCTAAACATGTGATGTTTTGCATTAACGTTTCACGCAGCAAAAGTAAATGCCTAAGCAACTATTTAAAACTTTTTGCCTCCACGCATTCATTAATTCATCAGATCGTACCTTTGACACCATACGACACCGGAATCGTAGAAGATAGCGGAGTAGCACAAACAATCGCCAACTTGACAACAATTAACTACGTCACAAACGTGTTAACATTAATACTTTCCGAGCTGCTGATTACTGTCGTTTATCATTTGCTTATAAATATGCTGCGTAAATTTGGCGATGTTGACAGTAAATATTACACAAAGTTCGTCCAGAAATCCTTTAACACAGTCGAACACGATAAATGTGTGTTGAGAAATGTCGTACATGTTCAGCTTATAATGAACTACATGGTCGTGTGCCAATTTTTTTCTGATAGGATACGGGTAAACATTGACCGCAAGAAGTCACCCACATATATTTTTGTGTAATGACTCGTATCAGATTACTAGTTCAAAGCGTCCTACCTTTCCTGAGTGTAACACCCCAGGGCAACACGGCGAGTACTTGCTGGCCGTCACGCTTCGTTTACCACGCAATTGCATTGACGTGCTTCTACGAAATAAGTCGACTCAAATAACCACATCAATTGTATAAGCCTTCAGCCAAGTTTGGATAGGACGCCGGGTAAAGATTTTAATCTTCGTGTTATATAAAGTTTTTTTTTTATAGAAAGGCAAGCGTCTACACCCCGGCCTGTTATTTGACTATAGTTGCCAAACCAACGCCGAACTAATTCTGGCACCCTAACTAGTTTTACATAAACCTGGACAAGAGGTACCCTCTAGCAACGCGTGGGCTTGTCAACAACCGTTCTGATTAACTGTACTTTGGCCATGGTTCGCGCCGCCCACGAATTTATTTGCAATTTACTTGTGCAATGCGTAACGACAAGTTTAATTAGCTTTGTAGCCGTTTAGAGATTGCACACCATATGAAAAAGAATAAAGAGACAATACAAAATTAAATTTATAATATTATACACAGTAACACAGTAGTGTATATATTGCTTAACTGACACCTGCGGGTATATACCGATCAAGCAAGAGTTGTACAGATTTTGACGAAATGACGGGAGTCAATGAATTATAGTTGTTATGCATTTAGTGGTAATTTTGTGAATATGAGGTTGCCAGCAGATCTGTTGTTAGTCTTACTCTTAGTCTAATTGTCAGGCTGTGTTCACTTGTTCGGTGGCTCTGTTGTGTAGTTGGTCGTCAGCGGTGAGATAACGAGCGGCGTTCTTTTGAAGCAAGAACGCCGTTTCGTTTAGCTATGCGTGCCTTTTTTGTTCGTTATTCATCGTCTAATTGTAGTATGCGGCTGTTTATAGCAAGTGGTCGTTGGGGGTGGGGGTTGTGGGTGGGAGGGTGTATGTGTGTGTGAGTGTGTGTGTGTTGTGTGTGTTGTGTGAGCGTGCGTGCGTGCGTGGGTGTGTGCAGTTGGCGTAGTTTCGTAGCCGGCTCATCCTAACCTCTGATTTACCGAGGGGGTGGGGGCGGAACGACATATCTGCCACCATCGAAATTCAAGGTGCCAACTGCCCACGGTTTCGGCGTCTATGCCGCTTAGTGTCAATCTAAAAGGCCGCAAAAAAGTCCTCGTTCTCTTTAGTGTTCAGTAACAAGCCCTGTGTGCCAGATACCAGCAACACTGGCATATCATTCTAGATGATAACACACGGCACACTGCAATATGGGGGCCTACTGATGTAAGACGTACCAGAAAACACAACTGTTGCGCATGTGCAAACCAGGTCAAGCAGCGATGTTTTGCAACCACCCTGGCTGCCTCGCAGCAGCAGTGATGAATCATGAGTTGGCGGTATCGTATTTCTTTTAAACGACCATGTGCGTGGTTCGGTAAGTCTGAAAGGACTTGTTCAAACTGCGTATTTTACTTAGATTATGATTAACGAGAGGCGGGCCGCAGGCAGACGTATCGACAAAAGGACACACTCCGCACACGCGCTCTGTTAATGAAGCCGGCACGCAGCAGGGAGAGGTAGAAAAGCTGATGGATATGTCATATGGGTCCATGGGGCAGGCGTGCACGAATAGGAGCAGCAACACACACACACAATGGAAAGAGGTGTGATAAACATCTTGCACGAGAGACGACACAGTTGGTAGGCGAGATTGAAAAAGTCAGGAGACGAAAAAGGGCATGGGCATATCACACCACTGAACACGAGCTATCCGAAGTATTGAAAGGGAACCTTCTGGCAAAAGACAGCGCAAGACATACATATTTGGAAACTGCATGCTGAGGCCGTTGTCCAGCTGCCACTGTGTGATGATGAATACAATACCTAAACGTAATTGTGTTGTAACCTTCGATATTAGGCTTTATTCAACTTAAAAGTCAAGTAGACATCACGAGAGTCCTGGAAACAAATTGAAAGGAATGTCACACATAATTTGTAAATTAAATGTTCATATCATTCTTCCTCCCTAGAAGAAATGTCACTGAACAGCTGTAACTTAAAGTTTTACGTCACACACATGTAAATGCTACACATATTATTTCCATTCAATGCCACGCAAATACCCCCAATGACCTTTCCACGACTATGCCGCAATGGTAGTGTTTGAGTTCCGATTGAAGCCTGACGTCAAAACACCTTTCAACAGCAAGGCACGTGAATACACAAAACATCTTTGCCAC